>VYZW01014964.1:0-84691 GCA_013401315.1 Balaeniceps rex
TGCAAAAATAATTTAGAGACAGAGTTGGTAGCCAATCTATGTGTCAGACAAAGCAAATAAATGTAGTTAACATGTAAAAATTACTCACCCAATGAGTCCAAACATGTTCTTTAAGGGTTGCATTTTATACTCACAGGGAATTTTTGGAGCTAGTATTTTTAGCCCTCAGGTAGCTTCCACTGGAAGAGAGAGAATCCCTCACTGTTTGGATTTGCTAGGCCTGGCTCATATTCCCTGAACAGAATTTGAATAGCATCATAATAAAGCAGAATTTGTCGGCTGGATACAACGAGATGTATAATGAGAATAAATTACACACACACAAAAAAAACAAAAAGTGTGAGCACCAGCAAATAACAAATATGAAAATGCTCTCTGAGAGTTATTAATATGAATTGCTATATTGAGATAATATGATTGCATGCATCTGATACCTCTTAATCCTTAATTGGATTTAATTAAATCAATTGTTTAGGAGCTCACTATACTTCTCAGATAGCTGCGGCATGAGTTCTAATAAGTCTGAGTTCATAAGTAACTTATTAGAGTTAGTCTCACTCTTGCCAAAAGCTTCGAAACTTATAGAAAAATTCTAGTAGATAATTTCTAGCAGTGGGAAGCTCTTCACTCTCTGAAACCTGTGCAATGGTCATGAATATCTCTTGTATTTTTGTGACTATCAGTGCTACATTTGCTTGTCTTGCCCAGCTGGGTCTTTTTCCAATCTGTAAATAGACTGAGTTTCAGGAGCAAAAAAATTTCCAGAGGCACTAGGAAAAAAGCCCCCATGTTCTGAAGTATCAAGATCTACATTATGAAAACTGAGCAGGGAGCTATTACCATGATTCCCCTCCCTCAGCTTTTTTTTATAACATTTCCAGTGTTAGAGCTGGAACTTGTGCAAGTAGAGGAGGAGAAAATTGATTTTGAAGTACAGCATGAGATAGTGCAGAGCCCTTTGGACACTGCACATAAAATAACAGGATTTTATTCTTTCAGGAGACAGCAAAACTACTTAGATCTGCAAATCCTGCACATTCACCCAGCTTTCTGCTCTCAGGAGGATGGTGGATATCCGTGTCGTGCCCTAGTGTGGAGTTGGGACATGGCTGGACCTAAGAGCTCTGGAGCTCTCTGGGATCTCGCAGTCACGGATTGCACACCTGTAAGGGTTACCATTCTTCCGAACAGTTTTTATCTTGCTGCAATAAATCTTGTGATTTTCAGGGAAATCTAGTTTAACTTCACCCAAAGAATTTCTTTCCCTGTAAACAGTCACAGAGTAAAGCTACATTTTTTCCCTGATTTTCAATGTTCTTGTTTTTCTCACTCTGATTATTTCAGGTTTTTTCCAGCACCAAGTGTTTTAAAACACCATTAGTAGTAGTGTTGGTCTAAGAGAAGCACCGAGGGTGATAGGGAAAAAAAAAATGTTTTGTCAGATAGACATGGAAAAACAGATAATCTTTCAGGCAATTAAAAACTGGCTAAGTGTTTTAATTAAATAATACTTTAGGTCTCCCTTGAGAACCTAGGATGACTTGAAACCAGCTGTGGTTTTGGACACTCATGAATATAAACAGCATAAAGAGGCTTTGAGCAATCTTAACACATTAGCCCCTGTCATCCCAAATGTTCGTTTTCCACTGCAGGATGATTATTATCCTTTTTACTCCTCAATATTCACTCCCTTATTACCTGGCATCCTTTCCCCTTTGCCTGATTATCTTCCTCCTATAAACTAAAAATAAGCACAGTCCTTACATATGACTTGCCACCGTTTCTTAAAGTTAGTCTGACACAGGCATACTTAAAGTGTGCAATAAATTATTTTTACAAAACATTATTTTAGCCTTAAATTTTTAAAATGATGTTCATAAACGTGCCCATTTTGCTGCTTTATTTCTCTTGCCTTTATTCTCTCCTCACCTCTGAGGTCAGTGTGTTTTCTTAGAATGGCTTGCCGATCATAAAGTGCCACTGCATTTCAGCAGCTTCAGACCTTTACATTTAAAAATCATGAACTCTCAGAGATACAGAATGGCTTTCAGCAAGAGAAATATCACTGGAAAGTGAAGATTTTTGTCTACGAAAGAGGTGCCACACCAATTTAAATGTCTCATGCACTCTCATATCCATTGTGCCTCAGCCCTGACCTTAGAGATGGGAATTTGTGGCTAATGGACCAGATGATAACTTTTGATTTTCCCAAGGTATCTAGAGGTGACTATCTCATGGCCCATGCCAGGAACCATCAGTCTCTCAACCTTTACAAGGGCTAATGGCTCACAGACACCAGACTTTCAACTGTAGGAATAAGATACTTTAAACTGTTGCCTTTCTTGTCCATTCAAATTCTTACTCCTATCAATTGAATGTATGTCCATTAATCAACAAAATATACAGGATGAAAAATGATTATTTTTCCTTCCACTTCTTTTGCAGAATCAAGTCTATTTGTCTTATGCTTGCAGGCTCTGGACAGTTTAATGAAGTGCTGACATGTACTAATGATAGGCAGAGAACTGCCGCACTTCTGTTCACAGCGTTATTGTCTCATTTTCAGATTGAGGAGATCAGCGTACTACAGCTAGGACTTTAAACTACTAGAGGCAAAATACAGGACATTTTGAAGGAGGCTCTTCAGAATTTTTGAGCACTGAGAAAATGGAATTAATATACTGCAGGGATTTTACACATTTTTACAATATGAAATTGACCACCTGCGATGAAAAGCAGCAATGAGTATTTGAGGCAAGAGGTGTCTGCAGTACCTTACAAAAGAGTTAAAAACCATCAGTTAAAGTCCTGAGGTTTTCTCAGTCTGATTCCACTACTCTAGCCAGTTTGCAGAGCTTTGCCATCCGTGGTGTCGCAACGACTACAATGAAAACTTATTATAAACATAAGAGGCATAATTATTAAAATAAGTAGATGGATGGGCTAAATTGTGCTGCTTCGTGTAGCTGCAAATGCAACATATACCAAGCCCAAACTTGTCTAAACTCCTTGACACACAAAGATCAGGTACAGATTGGTTCTGGATCAATGTCCAAAAATCTAGACTTTGATTATACATAATTTTTTTGACCAAGAAGTCATACAAGAATTCGTTTATCAGGTGCAATTTTATGTAAGAATTTCAGTTTGCTACAGTTTGATACTAAGTTTTGCTGAAGTGAAACATTGACTCCCAGGAATTATTTGGATGGCAGGTAACATGGGCTTATATTGAGAAGTAGAAGTTAGTGGGGGATCTCTTTTAGTAACCTTTTAGGAAGCTCTCCAAGGAAATTTTCTCTGCACAAAACTGCCAGTAGGAAGCAGCTTGCTTTTAGCAGAACTATACGCTGCCAGCAAAGTGCTTGTGCTGCGATCACAATGCTTGGATTAAGCAAGAAGACAGATTTAAAGTTCTGAGTCATGCAAAGAGACTTATGTGCCTGCACGTTTCTTTCTTGCCACTTGTATTTGTGAAGAGTAAAAACCGCGTAACTTAACCACAAAAAGGTTATGTGGCAGTTATTCAGAACTGCCAGGTACTTTGCTATTTTTCATGAACTGGAGAGTGTCTTTCCCTCCACTGGAGCAGGTGGCTTGGAGACAATTATCAGCAGTCAGTAATGGACACCCCCACACTTTTAGAAACACCGTTGTACTTTGCAAGGCATGAGGCAGCACATCCTCTTCTATTCTGCTGCCAGAAGCAAATCTTGCTTACCTTCCCACTCTGGTTACCAGACCAAGGTGGAGGCCTGCAAGGTGGAGGACTTGGAACAACCAAGAGAAAAAGATACTACTAAGCTGAGTTTGCTTTACCAGGCCGACCATCTGAAGAATCAAAAGTCAGCTAGTTAGACACTGCAGGTGATGCTTTAGAAAGGATGAAAGGAAGTTAATCCCCATGCGTTATTGCCACTGGGATGGAGTGACTCATCTCCCCAAACTCGTACAGGAGCTCTGCCCTCATGAAAGCATCCAGGATGCAGAGATCTGGCAAGAAGGTGTGATAACTTATTAAAAGTCTTTGCAAGAAGCCCTGCTCCGCCTTCCAGACACTCCTCATTTACCATCGGATGGTATTCACTAAAAGGGAATGTCAAAAGGAGGTCAAGTGTTTTACCATATTGCGGAGGTGACACACATTAGTTAGTAAGAGGCAGCATACACAAGCTTAAAGCAGCAGAAGCTCTGCAAGTATTGTGCACTTTTCCTCTTCTAGGAGACAATATTGTCCCTGACGGTAAATACCAATGCCCTCCCCCTCAGCTCCTCCTCCATATCTGCTCTCCCACTCTGAGTTCTCTTCCTTTCTAGCTTTCCTATTGATGATGGTTTTTTTTCCCTTTCCTCATAAAAGCCCATGTCTTATACAAGCTGACCTACTTCAGTGCCTTCACAGTGAACCTAAAGGCTATGAGGACAAAATTACAGCTTTTAGGAAGTTTTGAAAAATAACTTTGACAGTTAAAATGCAATTGCGACATAGTACTTAATTATCTGATATCTTCCCCAGCACTCCTTGACCAGGAAATACTTGACAGGTGAGATCTAATAGAATCATAGAGTCATAGAATCATTTAGGTTGGAAAAGACCTTTAAGATCATCAAGTCCAACCATAACCCTAACACTGCCAAGTCCACCACTAAACCATGTCCCTAAGCACCACGTCTACACACCTTTTAAATACCTCCAGGGATGGGGACTCAACTACTTCCCTGGGCAGCCTGTTCCAGTACTTGATAACCCTTTCAGTGAAGAAATTCTTCCTAATATCCAGTTTAAACCTTCCCTGGTGCAACTTAAGGCCATTTCCTCTCATCTTATCGCTTGTTACTTGGGAGAAGAGACCGACACCCACCTCGCTACAGCCTCCTTTCAGGTAGTTGTAGAGGGCGATAAGGTCTCCCCTCAGCCTCCTCTTCTCCAGGCTAAACAACCCCAGTTCTCTCAGCCGCTTCTCGTAAGACTTGTGCTCTAGACCTTTCACCAGCTTTGTTGCCCTTCTTTGGACATGCTCCATCACCTCAAAGTCTTTCTTGTACTGAGGGGCCCAAAACTGAACACAGTATTCAAGGTGCAGCCTCACCAGTGTACAGGGTGCTGATCGCTTCCCTACTCCTGCCGGCCACACTATTCCTGATACAAGCCAGGGTGCTCTTGGCCACCTGGGCACACTGCTGGCTCATGTTCAGCTGGCTGTCGACAAACAACACCCCCACCCCTCCACCCCCAGGTCCTTTTCTGCCTGGCAGCTTTCCATCCACTCTTCCCCAAGCCTGTAGTGTGTCATGGGGTTGTTGTGACCCAAGTGCAGGACTTAGCACTTAGCGGTAAACTATCTTTCCAAAGAAGCATATCTTTCCAAAGAAACCTTATGCATCACAGACTCTGAGAAAATACTTAAAAAGAGAAAGTGGAGTAAAAAGATAAAGCAGAGTTTCATTTCATCAGCCTTCTCCCTCTGATGAGTTCCTGGGATGGAAGCTGAGTTCAGCGTGATGCACCTACTAGTTATCTCACTCCTAATCTGCATGTATTTGCTTTAACACTTGGTGATTTCCCTGATGGAAAGAATGGTTATACTTTCTCCTTCCCCAGTTTTTTCCAGGACTGAACAGGATTCAGTATTGAATCCACTGATACAAATGTACTAGTTGGACCCACAGAGGATGGTTTCAGCTAATGCCTGCTGTGGGGCCTCCTGCTCTTCTAAGGATATGTGGCCAAAGAGTGCTGAGTGAAGCAGGTTTTTGTCTTACTTCTCTCCTGCTAACTGCCAAATGTATTTTTAGCAACATGTCTCTCTGGCCCTGCCAACTTCATTCTTAGTGAGATCCTAATAAGTGCTGGCTGTTGCTCTGGGACCGTGGTTTCTGCTTTCAGGCAGATTCTGCTTGTCTGCGAGAGCCTGACTGCGGGGAAATGCATCATGCTGTCTCAATGGCAGGTTGACAGTTTTTCAAGCACTTCTTGAACCTGATTCAGACAGAGCTTACCAGTGGGACAGCTTACATTGCTCCTGCCAGCAAGGGGAACCCGACATGTTTCTTGCACCCTGGGCCAGATCCCTCCTGGGCATTCATCTCCTGTGCAGTGAAGTCCTACTGCTTTCCCCTGGGTGGCCAAATGATAGGGTCATAGCCAGGGCAGAGCGAGAAAGGTATGCACCCTGCACCCATGTGAGGGGTATCAAGAGGGGTATCAAATACACCAGAACTTCTGTAATTCCTTCTGCCACTGCTGCCTACGCAGCAGGCTGAGCAGGCAGTAACGGCAGCGAAAAGGTAGGAAGGCTGGGGGTGAGAAAGAGGGAGGGGAGGAAGAGGAGAAAGTGGGAGATGTGGAAGTGCCACATCTTCTTCCCCACACTCTGGTCCTGTGCCCAAATGTCATCCATCCTCCCATGTTCCCACTGCAAGTAAAACTAGGGTGACTATGGTGCGTGCAGGCTGCACAGCCCAAACGTGACTTTGATTTTTCCCTTCCTTCCACCACATACTCAAGCTCATTCCCAGGTTGGGCCCAGGGACACAACCGGCTGGGTCAGGCAGCCTGAGGCAAAGGGACTGTCCCTGGGGTAGCCCTGTGTTTTCATCCCAGCTCTTTCACAACACCTGGATGTTGTATTGGGTTCAAGAAATGCAGAAGGTGGTAAATGATCATTATTGGAATATAAGTATATAGTTTATATATAGTCTAGTTTAGCTAGTCTTTAGTTTAGCATATAGAAGTGACCATTATAGGCAACTCAGGTCACCTTTGTTTTAGTTAGGCCGGTTGGCAGTTATGGCATCAGAAAATATCAGAGGAACAAGATACAGAACTGAGGCTTCCATGGGCAGAAGTGTAGGAAAAACAACCTGCAAACGTACATTTTATTTAAATTGAGATGTTACAATCATAATCCAAATGTCTTTTATAGTTTGAGCTATTTCATAGCCTTGAGTTGGATAATGAAAGAGAGGGCTGGCACTCTGATTATACCCCTCTGACCCTGAACGGTGCTCCTGCAGAACTTTCTGCCCACAAATTTCCAAACTTTTATTGAAATGCAGTCATGGAACTTAGGTAAGGCAAAACAGTGTCAAAATAGGTAGTATCCTTATTAGCATTTCTTTGACATAATTTCTACTCTTGATTTTATGTATCTACCTTCATTCTTTTACATTTGCTTTTATTTTCTTTCTGTATTCACAGAATCATAATTTGCATACAGCAGTTCAGCACACGACTGCCAGTGTCACATCTGTATCACATTGTTCTTTATTTACCCATTCGGCTGCATGATTAGACAGCAGAGTACCATTTTTTTACCTGTTGTCATGAAAACCTCATCTTTGGGGATAATTCCCTGAACTCTTGATTTTCCAGCTTGTACCTGGAATTCCACACCAGTGGAGGCCTCTGATGGCTCCTGAGCTAGTGCAGACAAAGAAGGCCAAATGGGGAGGAACAGATGGGCTCCAGGGGGTGGGGAAGTACCCAGTCCATCAGTCTATTTAAGACTTGCAGACTTAGGACAGAGTTTGTTTCGTTACTTTTTTGCTTTCAGTGCATTAGTGTTGCTTTCCTGTGCCCAAGAGACTCTTTCCATTAGGACGTTTCATATCTTGAATTATAAGACAAGTCAGAAGTGCCTTACTGACCTTTCCCCGGCCAGGGCTGCAGTATGCTTCCCCTGTTTTCTCATCAAATCCATGCTAGAGGCAGCTTAAGAGAGTTTCAGGGCTGAATGAAATGTGTGCGTCCTTTGCAGTCCTTAGCTCATATCTAAATGATTAAACTATACCTTGTAGTTTCCTGGGACTTGGTGGATCTCACAAATTCCTCAGCAGCTGTAACTTCCCAGTGCTGAGTCAGTAGCTGCCATGAACTTTCCTGGGATTAAATCTCCTTGAGTGGCTCTTCCTAATTTTAGATTTGCATATTAAACAAAGACCCAGAAGCAGGCTGTAGGAAAGCCGACCTGCAGAAAAAGCACTGAATTCTCTCTAATAATCCGTAATCCTTATGTTTGTGGATTGGGTTTTCCTTGCCAAAATTCCCACAGCTTTAGCGCTATGACGCTGGCTCCTGGACTGTGTACAGAGATGTGTTAACTACATTTTCTGTAACATCCATCATGTGCTGCTGCTAGCTCTGTCGTTTTTGCCTACCAGTACAGATGTTCCTTGAGCTTATCGGGAAAGTACTTACTACTTTTTCATTGCTCTCTGCTTGCTTGTATCAACGCCCTCTTGTATTACGTTCCTCCCTTAGTCCTTTATTGGTTGTACTGAGAAGACTGTTTTAACGATCTGCAAGATCTGGATTTGCAAAGTCATGTTTTCCTGGATGACAATTCCTGAAAATCCAAAGACAGGTTACCTGTGTGGAGAGATAGGCCCAGGAAGGGTATTCCAGACATCCCTTGCCTCATGATGAAGCTATCTTTGTCAAAATGCAATGGTATGCAACACTTGTGCTCTACCCAAAACCCCTCCAGAAGGCATGTTTGTCCCTGGCTTATAGAAGCATACCCCTTAGCTGAAACTGTCTCAGCATGGGATCAAGTATCCCAACTCTCCATTCAAATCTTACCTCTTCTCCTTTATTGAGCTCAGCCTTACTGGGAGGCAAAGCACCTCTTCCCAATATTAACCCGCTGCTTCACTGCAGAGCACAGATTGTTGAGAAATTGTGCTCTCTGCCTGCATGTGCTGTCACCACTGAAGCTGATCGTGGGCTTAGGAGGAGTGGAAATGTTACTTGCAAGCCATTTAACTTACTGCTTACAGCCTCCCATTTGTCAACGGTAGCTAACATCAAGGCCACACCATACGGCCAGAATACATGGTGGCTGAAGGTGGCCTCAGATAATACTTCTTTCTCTATGCCCAAAGCTTTTGTGGAGTTCACTTCCTGCCCCAGCTTTCACTTTGATTGCTGTAATCTCACCTATTTCACAGCTTGATGTCACATCTGGAGAAACAGGCAAATCAAAGAGAATCAGCAGAGCTCTGGAAAACCTCGGGTGGCAAAGTTGGAAGTTTGATTTACATAAATGGTTAGGCAAAATAGGTCAGGGAATCATATAATCATAGAATATCTCAAGTTGGAAGGGACCAATACGGATCATCAAATCCAACTCCCAAAAAGGGCAGGGGGAAGAGAAGAAATGCATATAGTTTGGCATCTGTGACAGATTTCCACATGCAAAAAGCAAGGTCCAGGCTCACACCCACCAGCAGGCTGCCAAGTGCCAGATATTTGTCCTTGAGCACTGATTGAGCACGCCAGGGCTGAAAATTAAAGCTAGAGATGTTTATGGGTGGATGCAGATTTTTCTGAGGCACTTGCTGGAAGCAGATGAAGCTGCCTGTGTCAGCAAAGCCTGTGTCCCCATGCTTGAGGATGCTGTACAAGGTGCCTCTCGGCTCTTGGCTGAGTTGTGGGGAAGGGTCCTACCGCAATGCCCATTCTCTTTGAAGAGTCCTGTCCCGGTGACACTGTGCACTGTCCCTTCCTGGCTTGAATGCCAAACTGTCATTTCTTCTCTGTTTCTTTCCCTTTGCCTCCAGTCGAGTCCTATCCTTGTTTTTTGGCAGGAACCTCACAGCAATCGGGCATGTTTATTTTGGCAGTACCATGCAGAGTTTGCACAGAGCTCGCTTCCTGCCTGCCCACTTGGGTTTTTTTTTAATCAGATCATGACAAACTGGCTAATCCAAAATCTTTCAAGGACAAAGTGGTAGGGCAGGAGGTTATGATGTGCTGCAATTATTCCACAGCTGAGTGTTGTTAGGCCACAGAATAACTACAGCTTTTGTAACCAGGCTTCATTTCCATATTTTTAAACTGAACTCCTGCATTGGTAATGTTTTGAAGATAATGACCTTTAGGGTTTTATTAGAATTTTTTGATTGGAGCAGGGAAGGAATTTGTTTCATTTCACTATTGCTGTGTAAATGTTGTCGTGCATGGTATTTTACAAATACTTCAGTAGGAAAGTTTATAGAAAAAAAGGGTCATTTTTACAACCATTTTCCAGAACAGTAAAGAGTGCATTTTCAGCGACAAGTAACAAAAGCACCGAGTACAGACAACTGAGTTAGTTAAGAAGTCTCTCCTCATGTCAAATAAGTTGTTATCTTTCTGAAAGTTCTCTTGACTGCCAGTAGTGCTTATTTCAGCTTATTTCAGCTGACAGTAATAGCAGTTTTGTAAACGTAACTTAATTCTATACAAATACTTGACTATGTAGGGCCAGGTTACAAGGAATGCTGAAAATTTTCTGTGTTCCTATGACAGTCAATAAAATTAAGAGGCATTTATCTCCTTTCAAAAACTGGACCTTGAACTCTCCCACATGTAAATTTGCTCCAATTTTTCTTTTCATCTTGAGGATGGGTCATCTAAGCAGTAACTCCACTGTCTTGAAGAGTGCCAGCAACAAAGCAGTATAATTTATCAATAATAAGACTTAAAAGGTCTCTTGTAATGAGGCTAATCCTGGAAGCATCCTGCTGTGATGGAAGCATGCTATACTCATCTCCTGTAACAATTTGGAGATCAAAAGTGGTAGCCTAGGTGCACAGTGCATAACGAGCAATGGCTTTGATTCCAGAAACTCAGAGCTTGGGGCACTTTTTTGTTGTAGCTCTCTGGCCTTTAATACAGGATCTCCAGAGTGAAGGCTGGCAGGGAGACACCCTGCCCCGGCTCGTGCTTTCTGTGTTAGAAATGGATGTCTGTCGGCTGAGTTATTTTCTCTTGTAGCAGCAGTGCTAAATGCATCTCTTCACCAACAATTTCTCTTGGACAGAAGATTTCTGTGCAAGAAAGAGGGGTGCTCCTGAAGTACCCACCCATCTAATTGCTTGCAGGAGTCAGAAATGCTCTGTGTATCTTCTCCTTTATTTTCCAGCCCCTTCCTTTTACAGTGAGCTAATCCCTGTTCCAGGAGGCCACTTCATCTACTTTAATTACCCCTTGAGCAACAGTTCTGCCCTGACATCCTACAGGCATCGTGGCTTGGGGAAATCTCTTAAACTTCTTCTCCCGAGCCTCCTCCCACGAGGTCCAGTTAGCTGTGCTCTGGATAGAGGGTGACTAACTCTCACTTTATCCAACTGTAAAATTTAAAACAGCACATTCCAGAAGTGGAAAAGGAATTGAGGCCTAAAAATGGAGGTGTAAAATAACAAATAAAAACAAGCAGGATTTGAACTGGAAGTCTTCCGTGCATGGATTTTCAATTCAATTTTGCTGCAGGAGAAGCTACTGGGACAGAGATCTGTAATTAAGATAAATTGTCTGGGGGAGGAAAAAAGAAAAAGAAGAAAAAGAAGAAAAAAAAAGTTTTCAATAGTTGATGCCTGAATTAAAAAAATGCTACTTGCCTGGGCGGCACTGATTCCAACACTTCCTGCCTTGGAGGTTTTGTAATCTGAATATTCTTCTAAATAGATAATTTAAGTTTATGTTCCTGGAATGCATGTCCTTTTCTTAAAATGAGATACGTGAGATGCCATTGGTAATACCTTGACCCACAATTAGAGTTTGACGGTTACGCCCCAGCACAGATCTCTGTCCCTTGAAAAAACAGATTAAATAGTAGTGAGGGTGGGTGGCTGCTTAGAGGAGTAAGGGAAAAGGAGTAATACAGAGCAAAGATGCAGGATGAAGGAGTTGGCATCTTTTTCATTTAGTTTGTTGGTGGATTGCTCCAAACAGAAATCCTTCAATGATACAGTTTTTTCTACACGTTGCCTAGGGACTACTTCTCAAAGCAAGAGTGACCTTTGACAGCACCCTGTGATACTGGTGAGATGGAAAGGAGACAGCTGGGAGAACGAACTGTTTATGTCTGCCGCTGAAGAAGCTCCTACTTTTTCACTTTGACTAGGGATCTCCTAAATTCCTTTGGGCTAAGTTGAGAATTAGGCACGTCACTTCAGGGAAGATGGCACTGACATATGAAACACGGAGCTCTGAAAACACGCACGTGATATTTCAAGCATTTTTGGTTTGGTTTTTTTTGTTTCTTTGCTTGACTGCATTCCTCAGTAAATGGGATGCAGCTATAGCCAACCTGTTAGAAGTGGGTCTCATAACTGTATGTTTCCATACTGTAGCAGTTACATCATCGACTATAACTCTTCTGGAGCTAAAAGGTGGAGACACACAAGGCAGGCAACTAAGACAAATGCAGCTGTTGCACAAACAAGTTATTTTCATCCAGTGCGCACATTGTAATGACTGTGTTTTCCCACAACTGGAAATAAACTAGTCAGCAAACAATACACCGAAGAAGCTGGTAGTTTAATTTTAGGGCCAAAATCAAATGGATATATACAGCCCCAGGTCCTACAAGGCATGGTAACAGAATTGGGCTCCTTTGTTTATTTTTTTGGTTTGCTTATGAATTTGGCATTTACTGAACTTTTCTTCTGAGAACAAACAGTTTTGCAATGTGGGTTCATGATCTTATTTTGTAACAGACATTCTGTGTGATGTGGTAAAGAAGACAGACTGTTTCATGCTTAAAAGGGAAAGGTTACTGATCTTCGCTACAGGTGTTGCCAAGACTTCATTTCTGAGTTGTTTAGATGTTATTTTGAGGTGGTTTCTACCATACATAAACCGTTATGAATTCACTGAGATTAGCGTATATTCAGAAAAAGATGCTTTTCAAGTTTTGCTAAGAGATGGAGAACACAACAATTTTAGCAGGACTACATTTACTGTAGTAGAATTCAACTAAGCAAAACCAATGCTGGGAAGACTTCACTGATTTCTCTGAATTGTGTGTATAAGGGAACTGACCTAGAATATCCAGACACTCTTCTTGTTTTGATGTCATGCTTTAGTTATAACTTCCACCATTTAAAAAGCAAAGTTGACTCATTAACCATCAAAAACAAAGCAAGAAGCATGTGTGTGCTGTAGCAAACTACAAATACTGAGATGCTTCTTGCCATAAAGAGTTTAAAGGCAAAGGAGGTGGACGATACAGAAAATAGAAGACACAAAATTATTTGAGTGTGCATTACATCATGATGGCTTGTGTAATTATGGAGATTAGCAGTGCTGCCTGCTGGGAATGACTGACAGCTCCCCCAGAAGACCATTACTAACTACTCGTACATTTGCCAGATGTAACAAATGGCGTACAAATCATCTGTTCAAGCTGTTTGTTCCAATCCAACACCTGTTGGTGGCATATCCTGAAAAGATTAAGCATCCCATGTGATAGAAACTAGTTTTTATGTTTTCTTTGGGTTTATTCTTTCTTGGTTTATGGGCATGAGTGAGGGAAGAGACATTTTAAACAGCAAAACCCTATCACAGAAGTAAGGTAAGATCAGAGTTCAATTCTCTGAGTTCAGTGCAGTTCCTTTGTACTCATCCTCGCTGCCAGAGCCGCCTTCTCTCACAAACTCATTCCCTCTACATCTCTCCCCACGCCCAGACCCCGGCTTTATTCAGTGCTCAGTTTAATGTCAGTATTTTGTTCATATTCAGTGTTTGATCTTCAGATGAATAATTTCCTCTTGGTCTCCTCACAGTATTTATCATAACTGTATCCAGTGCTTTATAAGGAGTCAATATGCCTTCATAAAACTCCTGTGAAGTCATAGGAACAGAGTTGCCCTTCTATTAACAGTGGGTTAGTTCAAAGTCCAGGGAACTCAAACTCTTTACTTTAGCACAACCAGTATCACCAGAAAGAGTGCGCACACATAAAAAATCAGCAAAATACACCCAGCACACTCCTTTCCTTGTTGACATCCCTGACTAAAACGATTTAGACCACAGACAAAGGAGTCATGAATTGCATCATGCTCACACTGCTATTGTGATAACCTTTGCACTGCCAAGAAGCAAATTCACAGCATGATTCTTTCCATCAGTGCAAAACTTCTATGTGCTCCCGATTCATCTAGCGTAGCTTTTATGCTAAGCCTTTGACCAGAACCAAATTTTTCCTTCTTGCACATAAAGGGAAAATGAAACAGTGAAACAGAGTTACAGCCTTGAATTCCCTAGCTTCCTAAAAACACTTTCTGGATAACTGCACTGTGTCAGTGGTGTGGAATACCAGCTGTCTGAGGCTGCCAAGATGTTTTGGGAATTACCCCACAAGGACGTGCTAGAGAAACTGGCAGAAAATCTGGTGTTGAGGGGCATCCTTCACAAAGATTGAACTCCTGATGAATTAATATGTCTTGCTTGATCTTTCAAGTTTCAATGCTGTGCTACTGGATTTCATCTTAAACATTTAAACAGAAATATTCTGCTACAGTTTATTCATTCAAAAAAGTCATTCCTGTCATAACATTCGTTTTAAACCAAGATGCTAAAAAAATCCCTTTGTAGCAGTTAATATTGCAGTCATATAGACAAGAGCTGACGATCGTTCTTTGCTCTTTTCTATGATGGCACAAATCTGGTGTCAGTTTTCCTTAATTACTCAAGATTTATGATAGTACAAGTGAAAGTAGGATCTAATGTTTTAATGGCTTTAAATATTATGAAGCAATCTTATAAAAAGTAAAGATTTTGTGATAGAATTGTTTGAAATGAAAAACCAGAATCAGGCTTTTAGACTCCAGAGTTGGCATGTGTCCTGCAGTAAAGGAATAAAGTCACCTGCTCTTACCTACTGCTTTAAATAAAAGATAGGAAATTCTAACTCCTTTTTAAAAAACCTTGAAATACAAGACTTCTGCTCTCCAAATCAGTATGTTCACTTAACATGCAGTGAGCTAGACTTGAAAAGTCACAAGGTAGGACTGAATCATTATCTATTTGAGAGAATTAAGGGATGAGGGGGAAAAAAGTCAAGTCTATTTTTAGCTTTGAAATTTATGGCCATGATAGCATCTGGCCAAATGAAAGTGATCTGATCAAAACGCTGAAAGGCAAGGATATCTGTCCTTCATGCATCTTTAAAAACAGTACAAGACAGCATGTTGGAACCATAGGGAAGAAGTTAATCTTACCTTCAACTAAAAGATTTACTAAAGCCCATGGCAAAGAATTTAAATGTTAACAGATCAATTTCTCTTGCAGAAATACAATTCTACCGATTCTCTTACCTTTGTTATTAATTTACAGGCAAGGCTCTATAGAAGAGGCAATTTAGGATGGGAGCAAAGCGATTTATCTTTATATAATAAGACCACATAAAACTATACAGCCATTAAGATCTTCTGTGTGGCCTCAGAGTTGTAAGATTAGGCTGCTTTAAGTAGCTAAAGATAGTGAAGTCACTGAGGTTCTCCTATCCCACTTTCCCCAACCTGTAGGGAAGAAACTGCTTAAGCACTTTATAAAGAGCAATATCTGTGTATAAGGCTGTATATCAGGATGCATTTTTAAGGAAAAGCTAATTCAAAGGAGGTTTGAACATGGTGAGAACTGGGGTCGCTTTGATATATTGTAAAATAAGTCCCATAATTCAAATTTATTTCCCAGGGCAGTTCTGTCCCCTGCACTTTTGCTCCTTTGCCTGGGTAGGCAGTTTCATTATTTTAGTAGAAGTTAATTTTCCCAGGGAGCCATGGCCACAAAAGTACGTTACCTTCCAGAAAGTTGGAAGACTGGGGTCCACACATGAATGCAAATGATGATCTCAGCTCTCAACTCAAAGGGAATTTCTGTGGCTTGTTGAGGGTACTGACTTGGAGACCTGCATTGTTAAGCAATAGCTGCAGCACTGTCAACTAGACAGAGCTTTGTGAAAGCCTTACAAAAGATATTTTTTCCCTTCATTGGTGCAGACTGTGTACCCCAGATTTGCTCAAAAAACAGATTTTAAAATAAAATCTCACATGAAAACATCTTGTTTCCCTAGCAGATGTCTCCACGTTGGCCTGCATCATGGAAACGCCACACACAGGCAGCAGCAGTGTGGAAGCATCACCAACCAATTTCCTGCATTCTTCACAGAAGAAGGGGAAGAAAGTCTTTAATGAGCATGGTAAGAAATAGGATCTGTTGGTCAAATTTGCAATGCTGATAATCTTAAAGCTGTGGGAGAACAGGATCCATGTCTGTCTATTTTGGACCAGAATGACACAGAACTTCTTTTTGTTTCTTCTGACATCCTTGCTATAATACCATGTTTAGTCTTTCAGTAACAAGCAGTCCAGCAATCCCAGACAGTGATGATATTGTTTCTCTGACGTCATAGCAATTTATCTTATATCTGGCTTGCCTCATCATATTTCCCTTGTATTGGAAGAATTTTTGCTGACTAGATCCCCAGCATACTGAACCCTGTTGGACAAGTTTTCCATATCTATATTTCTTCCCATCATATACCAGACATAAATTATTCTCTTAAGTGATAGACACTTCGATTTGCTTCTTTTTTTGACATAATTTTCACATCCAGACAAACCTTCCCCAGTTAGTAGGTTTATTTTCATAGCACCACAGCAGTTACCAGTATTTTGCCAGATTATTTGAGACTTTATGTCATATAAGCACTTGGGCCTTTGAAAGGCATTGTCTGCCCATCAGCTCTTATTTCTGTAACAGACAGGCAATGCTTGTATGGCAACTGCAAGGCATTATTACCTTCTTGTTCTCCATGCTTCTTGCTAACCTTTGGTCTCCAGTGGCAGATGCTAACTGAATCTCTTTAGCCACAGTGTGGTTATGAAGACATTTTCTCCTGAACATGGATCCCATGCTTTCTCCGGGGTTTATTGTGTTCAAAGCACAGGAAAAACAGGAATGAGGAGGCTAACATACAAGTTTAGCCGGGCAATTCCCATTTCGCATTCCCATTAGGGCTGATGTCATTCCAGTCTCTGCATCTGAGAAACACCTATAGAGATGCACATAAGTGCAGTGTGGACGTTGTCTGGTGGGAACAGGCACAAACGTTCCCTCCATCGTACCTCGGTCCTCATTACATTTTGCGCTTAACTATTTCTGCATGGTCCGCAATGCACAATTGTAGAAATAATTTCTGAATAGTCTGTTAAAGGAAGTTACAGTTAGGTTAACAAAAAAAAAATTATTGAAAGAGTCACCGTTGTTACAGAGTGCTCTCTATATGGGCAAGTATACGTATAGAATGAAGATAAAGGCTTGCATGCAATACACTGAGTGCTCTTGTATCTCACACTTTTGCTATAGAAAAAGAAACTCACGCCAGGTAAACGCATCTCTCTTTTCTGGCACTGTGCCAATGTGTCCACGTGACAGTATCCTAATGAAAGAGCAGGAAGGCCACTTGTGAACAAGCTATATTGCTATAGCACAAAGACATTTGCTAGGTTAGCATGTGTGGCTTTGTTTCCAGATTATAACCACGGTATTAATCTGTGATGTAAATTTATATGACAACATTTAAAATCAGTTTCAGATGGAAATGGAAAATATTTAGTTCCTGGTTGCATGAGCATCCAGAAGCCCTAAGGATTTCTAGAGAACCTGAAGGCTGTGGATTTAACGGTGCAGAAAAAACAGGTGTAGCATGCACCCAAAATAAGAAAAGTAGCTTTCCCCTTTCAGTGTAATGGGTGTGGTGGGTTGACCCTGGCTGGACGCCAGGTGCCCGCCAAAAGCTGCTCTGTCACTCCCCTCCTCAGCTGGACCGGGGAGAGAAAATATAACGAAAAGCTTGTGGTTGAGATAGGACAGGGAGAGATCACTCAGCAATTACCGTCACGGGCAAACCAGACTCAATTTGGGGAAATTAGTTTAATTTATTACTAGTCAAATCAGAGTAGGATAATGAGAAATAAAAACTAAATCTTAAAACACCTTCCCCCCACCTCTCCCTTCTTCCCAGGCTCAACTTCATTCCTGATTTTCTCTACCTGCTACCCCTCAGCGGCGCAGGGGGATGGGGAATGGGGGTTGCGGTCAGTTCATCACACGTTGTCTCTGCTGCTCCTTCCTCCTCAGGGGGAGGACTCCTCACACTCTTCCCCTGCTCCAGCATGGGGTCCATCACATGGGAGACAGTCCTCCACAAACTTCTCCAACGTGACTCCTTCCCACGGGCTGCAGTTCTTCATGAACTGCTCCAGTGCGGGTCCCTTCCACAGGGTGCAGNCAGGTGGATATCTGCTCCACCATTAACCTCCATGGGCTGCAGGGGGACAGCCTGCTTCACCATGGTCTTCACCACGGGCTGCAGGGGAATCTCTGCTCCGGTGCCTGGAGCACCTCCTTCCCCTCCTTCTTCACTGACCTTGGTGTCTGCAGAGTTGTTTCTCTCACATATTCTCACTCCTCTTTCCAGCTGCAGTTGTGCTGGGGTTTTTTTCCCCCTTCTTAAACATGTTATCACAGAGGCGTTACCACCGTCACTGATGGGCTCGGCCTTGGCCAGCGGTGGGCCCCGCTGGCATTGGCTCTATCGGACATGGGGGAAGCTTTGAGCAGCTTCTCACAGAAGCCACCCCTGTAGCACTCCCAGAACCTTGCCGTGCAAACTCAGTACAATGGGTCAACAATAAAGTAAGTTAAGCAATGTGATAGTAATAGAGTTTTGAAAAAGCTTCTTTGAAAGGTGAAATTTTTAAGTGAAATATCTCATCTTAGTGAACCCTTTAATTTAGCTTCTTTACACACATCCTCCCCCTGCACTAATACAACAGAAAATTATTTTTACAATTGGAAAGCTTAAAAGCACCACTTCTACAACCACTTTCAGGAACAAGAGGATGCCAATGTATATTGAATAGCGATTCAATATTGTGAATCTGAAGGTTAGTGCTAAGTGGAAGCAATCTAATCCTTCCTTAGAGAAAGAGTTTTTTCCCCCTCACACCTCTAGAAAATGAAACCTTGCCCTGCTGTTTATCCTTTCAACACTTCTTATCAGGTTTTGAACTGTACTCGGGTTTTTTTCTCTTTCCATACAGAAGACCACTGCAGCTGTGTACAGCTTTACTAATTCCAGGAGTTTAAGTCATTTCAGCTCATGATTCCTGAATTGCCTTTTTTCTTCATTGCAAATTCAACTTTGTTTTTTCATCTACTGTTGGCATCGTCTTTCGGAGAAAACCTAGGCAAGTGCTGCTCCAGTGCTCCCTTCTTCCCCGTAACTTTCACTTGAGATGGGAGAAGCTGCTGCCCTAGTCACATCCCCCTCCATGCTTTCTATACACACACTCCTGTCCCCCATCTGCCTCTATACTCCACTTGCTTCCCTCGCACTACCCTCCTGTTGTATACTATATTTCTGCCATGCCATATGTCCTCACACATCTTTCCAGTCTGGATTTTGGTTTCCTTTTTTTTTTTCTTTTGGCTCCTTGCAGCTCCATGGCCGTTCCCTTCACTCAGCACCTCCCTGGTGCCCATTGCTGTTGCCCACACACTCATGTGTCCCCTGTCTCCCCTGTCACGCTTGACCCCGAGCGTTAACCGCTCTCAGATCCAGAGGTGCAGTTGCAGCCTGCAGAGGCATATTTAGGCTGCTTCAGGTACCCATAGCCCTTCAGCTGTAGCAGCACAGGGCACAAGATTGTCTAGAAACCAAAGTATCCTTCAAGGGTTCTCAAAGGCTTGCAGCTTATAGTAACCACCATGAGGCTGCCATGGCCCTCCAGTTAAAGCAGCTCGGGTGTATCTGCCTGCTCTACAATGCTGCATTTCAGTCCCAATCCAGACATACCCCTAAGGGGTACCACCTTTCCCTGGGGCTTGATAGGCTTCACCTCCATTTGAGAACGATGGCATCTAACCCATCTCCGAAGGGTACCTCGTCTTACACTGGCAGCAACTATGCGGGTATGGACGCCTCATGGTTTCAGTGCCACAGACAACAAGGAGAGGCAGCAGCCACTTCGAATAAGAACAAAACAGCTGCTGGAAAAATGTTTACACCTCCCCTTACTGTTATTTTTAGATTTTCCAATAGCCCAGGAATTAAAAGGGGATTAGAACTGGGAAAGAAGCAAGACTATTTCTAATGGACAGTTAGGAGGTTCCTCTTTTATAGTGTGCATTCATTTAACAAACAGGTTATACATAAATATATATGGTGTTAGTCTGCCCTTCAAGTCAAATATCCAATGGCTTATTATTACTGCTTATGAGAGTGTGTGGGTGTGTCTTGTTCTCCTACACAAACTCCACATCCATATGTAAATCTTTCAAGTAAATGTTACGTGTTGGATTTTTTTGTCTATTACTATGGCAGAAGTTTGGGTTTGATACCTATTTTATGTTTCAAAATATGTAAATATTTACCCTGACAAACTAGCTTAAGGTAGAGCAAGATCTGGCATGCATGCTTTGGATCTTAGTTTTGAGCTAGAGCAGAACTGGCCACGAGCCTTTTTGTGGAGCTGAACTTCGAGACTCTGCTTTGAAATAGGATCCCTCTCCCCGAAGAATTTTGATTGTTTATGTTATGGGCTTTTGTTTCTACTACTCTGTAAAATATACTGCTAAGTCTTCGCAGGAAGTGTGAAGATATGCCACCTCCAGAAGCGTGGAGTACCAAATGTGTGTTCTTTAAACACATCAACAAGATCAGGAAACAGCTGCAGAGACTGGATTGCAGAACACAGCCAGGCTAAATGAACAGCCACTATCCTGATATAAGTTCTTCATTAGCTGATGAAGCCAACTTAAGCCTACTGTATCCAGTTTTAACTGCAGATCAGACATGAGAAGTCTAATTCAGGCAAGCTATAAATTACACTACATGCTCATTCTTTGTCATGCTCTCCAATCTGTTCCTCCAGTGAATTCTTGGAAATATTTCTTTCACTACTATATTAAGCTAAGAAGATGGTATGGATTTTTGTGCAAGTAATGATCCATTTTACAGGCTTATGAATCTATATAAATGCTCTATTATCAGACTGCAAGGTCTGCCTTCTAAAATGACATTTTCCACAGCATCTGGTGTTCCAGAAGAAAACATTGTGTCTGCTTAGGCCACATACAGTTCTTGAGAAAAATAGGATTTCCTACTGCAATACCATCTTTGACATTTTCCTGAGGCTTTAGGATTAAATATAGCCAGCCTTGCAACGAAGCTGTCTCAGTCTTGGCTTTTCCATATTTAAATGTTCCGGAAAGTTAGCTTCAAGACATAGTAAGCCTATTCAGTGGCACCCACAAGGTCAACTGTATTTTCCAGCATGTATTAAAGTTAGGAAAAGCCTTATTTAGCTGTCTAAGCCTGCTATGATCAAACCCAGCTGCAGGTGCATGCTCCCTTAAAAAATATACTACAAGTCTGACCTCATTCTCCGTAGCCAGTACTAGCCTGTGCACAGAAGGACCATGAACTTGCTGGTACACTGACTGAGAGAAGAAAGCACAGCATGGAGAGGGACGTTTGGGCAGAGCTATACTACAAATTGCTCCAGCACTATTCTCCAGGTGCTTTTGCCCTGCAAGGATCTCTTCCATCTGCTTGTTTTGTACTCACCCACAGACCTCTGGTCTGCATCTTCCCCCTGGCCAGTTTACACCAGAGAGAAATTTCTCCATCAGCTGCAAGGACAAGCAACTAGCCTGAATTCCTTACACCTCTGGCCTCCTGCAACTCCATTCCCATGTTCCTAATGCCACGCTGCAGATGTAGAAATGGGTCCTCTGCATTGCTGAGCCAGGAGCCTGCGCTTCCTATTTTTGATTACCGCCATTTCACTGGCTTTTCAGACGACTTAAAAACATGATTTTCTTTCAGGCTGCTTCCTCACTTAATGGACTCAGTACTAGGCACTGACCACTCCGTTCACCAGACGGCTGAGGGCTGCAGTCCCATCGACAGCGTTCACAGGGTGCGTCACGCTCCATCTGATGCTTATGCTCTATCTGAGGGTCCTGTTAAGGGCACCACAGCAGCATGCTCTGTGCATCACATTGCCAGCCTGATGGGCTAAGAGCACAGGCATTAGAAAACCTTTGCAGCACCAAGGGAAATCGGGTGTTTCCTACTTGGCTTACCCACCCCCTCTTGGGGTTTCAGCTCCTGCTTTCAAGACTGCTACTGATAAAGCACCTCTCTGAAGCGATTAACAGAACTGCTGGACTCTGGCCTTTCATGCCAGCTATTACTAATCATTTACGTACCTGCAGCCAAGGAACTAATAGGTCTGTCTGCGAACTCCTTTGTAGCTGTTCCAGCATCAGGTTTGTACAACCCATCGTAAATCAGAATTAAGATTTTAAAACTGAGTGTCCCTAAAGTGCTATCTCTTATGCCTGGAAAAAAAAATCCACATAAAGAAGGAGAGGATATATGGCACCTGACAGTAACAAGGGACAAGAGAGTTTATTTGTAGTCCATGCCAGAAGACAGTTACAGGTATATTTGTTTTCCTCTGGAAGAGACTGTGTTTATTAAACAAAAAATAACTCTTCTAATGTATCAAGAAGGTGTCATGTACAGCTTTTTTGGTTTAATATAGATTTTGCATTCATAAATACCTTGCAAAAGAATTTTCTGACCATCACTATTCAGAACAAGTACTGGCCAAGCTTTTATATTTATGTTTTATACATGTGCCAGTGTTTTATCACTCAGGTAAACCAAAAGTGAAGCCAAAAAGCTCCCTGAAAATGGCAGTATTTAAAGAAATGTTCGATTGGGGTTTTCAATCTTCTTGTTCTGCTGTTAGAAAGGAAAAAAAAAGGTAAAATGAAATGACCCATGCTGTTCCAAATCCATTGATAGCGAAGCCTGTCTCTGCTCCCCAAGAAAGAATTACTCTTGCAGGACCATTACAGAAATCATATCCTTCAGAAAACTCTTTTCAAAAAGCAGCATTTGAAGGGGGAGGATGCTAAGATTTCCCTTGAATTTTTGAGCATCGGGGGGCACACAACAACAAAGTTTAGGCATGCATTGCTGGTATCAACAGCCTTTTAGAGATCCAGGGTATTCTGAAATCTGAAGAACCATGATTCTTAAATCAGTAATTGATAGCATCTCTCTATTTCTCTCCCTCAGCTGTTCACAAGATACTGACGCCTAGGCAGCAGTGCAGATTGGAACATAACTGCTTACCAGGATAGGCTGCAGTAATGTTTTAGGCATTTTAGTGCAGGTCAAGGTAATTTAACTTTAGAAAAATGCTTATGCTTATTTTCAAAGAGCTTGTGGTCAGGTAGTTTCAGAACGCTACGAACATTTTCATGAAGGTAACAGGGATGTTTCAAATCACTTTATGAACTGGAGATAAAAGATTGCCAAGGAAATGGTGAGTTAGCAAATGGTGGTGATGTGAATAACTGCTCCTATTTTGTGTTCCCACCAGTGTTCAAAGAACCAAAAATAGTTCTTGAAAGATTAACCTTTTGAAAGTAATTTTCTAGCATATCCAATTTCTTTACAAGTTTATTAGCCAAATTAGTCCTTTAAAATTCTGGTCTTGGAAGGAGGAATACAGGATAAACACAACACTTTTCCTAAAGTTTGTGCTGATTACACTCTATACATTTATATTTACGTGTTTGTGAGCTTGGTACTCATCCTCCCTCGGCATACCCTAAAAAAATATTGACAGAGTTAGTGTACATGTGTATATTTCATGCATGTTGGCTTACTGGCTGGACATGAAGACAGAGTAAAACTACCTTGAACCCTGTGCCTCCAGTTGTTATGGGTGTGACAAGTGGCACTGTCTTGGTTCCCAGTCCCTCAAAATTGTCTCAACAAGGCTGGCGGCCCAACCCATATCTGCCTGACCTCCCGTCCCCTGCCCTGCTCTGCTCTGTCCACAGCCTACCCCCAAAATCAAGGACTGTGCCCTGGAGGTGACTTGGTGAAGCACAAGTGTTAGAAGGGACCATAGTACACAGGGCAAAGACATGTGGGATATATCATCAGTCCCAGTTCATCTCTGCTGGTATAGTATCGACATAACTGGAAGGACACCAGGCAAGTGAAGGCAAACTGTGGCTTGTGAGTAACTTCAGTTCAGTGGCACAAGGAACTCCAGCTCATTTTCAGACCAAATGCACTGTAAAGAAACTTACAGGATGAGAGAGAAAGCTGAAAAATGAAATTTTCACAAAGGAAATCAGAATGAGCTTATAGAATTTCCTGCCAAAATAGAATAAATTAATTTGGGAAATATCAGTGCTGGCAATGAATCAGCTCCTGCAAGTGCAGATAATTGCTGAGTAAAACAAGAAACCTGTGGGTGATGATGAGAGATCAAACTTGTATGTGGACTGGAGGAGCTGGTGGAGAAGCCTGCAGCCCTGGTGAGACTGAGACCCTGAACAGACCAGCAGGCTGGCAGCTGGGAAATGTGGGGTACCCTGTCTCCCAAGCACCTGCATCACCAGGACTGCTCTAGGGCTGGTGACCTTACAAGAGGCAGCTCACAATGCTGATGAGATGTGGTCCTTAGGACTTCCAGCCTCTTGATGCAACCTCGCAGGTTTCTGAAGGCAAGGTCAAGGTGGTAAAAGTGGAGACAAGGTACAGTTTGCCCTGAAATTCTGCTGGTATCCTCCTATTTCTGCAGAACATTTTGTTGGGTTGTTATTTTCCGTGGGAAGGATATTCCTTGAGGAGTTTCTAACTGGCTGACCTCGCACAAGTGCATACACAGGGGAGACCCCATTTGTGACACCACTGGTTGCACTGGCATTGCACCAGATTGCATCTAGGGATCTGATTCATAATTCGAGGAAGTGTAGACAGCCTGGAGCTTGATTCCAGGAAGCTGGGTTTGTTTTATTCCCTACAGTTTGCTTAGCCTTGGCTAAAGAAGGTGCAGACACATTCCTTCTCTGTATTCATGCTGCTGTCCTTTGGCTTTTCAAGGTAATGTCTTTGTGGCCTTTCATTCAGCGTGTGATTTTGACTCTAGGTAGCATATTTTCTTTTTAAAGTTATTGTCTGCTAATGACCATCTTAAATCCTGCAGTAAAACACAGCCTTTCCTCATGCTGTATAAAGAAATCTTTGTTTCTCCCTCAGTATTGCTGGCCATGAGGTAAAAGGCTTATCTGTTTTTTGCAAGCAGCCTTTCAATCCCCTCGTTCTTGCATTGCTACAAAACCTCTAACTGCCTTTTTACTACGGAACCTATTAATGAAGGTAGTTAAGCATTTACTATATATATATATATATATATATGAATTATTTGCGTTACTTAAATTAGGCACATGCTGGCATATCTGCTTGAGTGCAGTTACCCACTGGTAT
This sequence comes from Balaeniceps rex, assembly GCA_013401315.1. Taxonomy (NCBI): domain Eukaryota; kingdom Metazoa; phylum Chordata; class Aves; order Pelecaniformes; family Balaenicipitidae; genus Balaeniceps; species Balaeniceps rex. The sequence continues at coordinate 25,146 of VYZW01014964.1, forward strand.
AAAGCATGTTTAAAAAAACAATTTGGGTGAGTAACTTTGCATCTCATGCAGTTATTGCAGTAAGGGCAAAGCAGGACGCTCCTGAGTTTGAACAACAGTGTTTAAGTCTGCCACATCAGAAAAGGCAGTGGGAATCTAGCTCAGTGGGCTAAACTTGGAAGGGAGTTGGGAATTTATAATTTACACAGCATGACCAGGCTTCAGTCAAGGCAAGACATATCATTTACTTTGCCTCAACACTAGATGTCTTTACAGTTTGACCAAATTACTTTTATTTTCTCACCTTATTGATATGTCCTTTCCTTCTGTTACTTTGAAGCCAGATTTGGCGAGGACAACAAACAGACTTTCCAAAGAAGCTGCCAAAATAACACCATCCAAAGTGAAGTATGTACCTTTTTCTTCAGTCTGGATTCATTTCAGTCTAATGGAATGAATCCCAGTAAACAAACAGCTTGTTGTGAAGGTCATCCCGTATTGCAACGTTTAATTAACAGCATATATATATATATATATATGCCTGTATATATAGATAGATGGATCTGTATTTATACATATATATATATCAGAGAACGGGAGATACCAACTGGAACAAATGCTTAGTAGGAGTGAATAAATCAGCTTGTAAAAAATGAAAGAACCTCCTCATTCTCGATTACTTGAAGTCTCAGTGGAGTCTGAGAATTGGATCATCATCAGAAATAAGGGCAAGGAGCATCACTGAGAGAGGCTACAAGGAATTAATTGCAAGCAAGAGTATTCCGATGCAAATACAAGTCATTAATTTTTAAATATAAGAAAAAGTGTGACAGGATATTAAGTCTCTCAGCACAGTGGAACCCAAAGGATTTTTGTTTAAATTCCAGCAGCAAATGTTTGCAGAGAAACAATTGTCTTACTGCTTTGCTGAACAGTTTGTATTTCATGAATTGCACTCTGAAATGGCATAATTCATCATGTGAAGGGTACAGAACAAACCAGAGACAAGAATTTCAGTTCAGGAAATTCTGAATATAAGAGAATTGGAAACCATTGAAAAAGGGGAAGGAAAAAAATTGTGTGTGCACGCCATAGATATGTGTACATACATGTGAAAATACACTTACTAAAGATAAGCTGTAAATTAATCATAAGTGATTCCAAATCATTCATAACCCACGATTCCTTCTTTGGTCAAACTTCAGTGGGGGTTACATCCAAGAGGGCAGGAGAATGAGCTGTATTTGTAAGCAGTTTTCCCTTTGTGATTGTGACTGTGCCTTTCTCCTGCAGTCTGTCTTCCTTGGGAGCTGCTAAGCTGTCCAGGTGGACATCAACACTGCTCTGAAAGCATTAACCACTGCCCCAGATCTAGGCTACTACCTTATCTGCCCTTTCCTGTGGGGCAACGTGGCAGCTGAAGTTGCTGCGTAGCAGCTTTGCAAGTCATCTACATCTGAGGATCCAGGTGAGATTGCATCCATTTGCCATCCTCAGCTCCTTCCCCAAACTCCTCCATAATGAGTTCCTAATTACACTGCTCCCTGGTGCAGGCGATGGAACCACAGTAAGGTCACACGTGCTAGGCATGACAGGGCTAAAGGAGAGACTCAGCACTCAGCCCTTTGCACAAGCACTTCGTCTGCTCCTTGCACACTGACCACAGCGAGAATTTTACACTGGCAGATCTCTTCATACACCATGGTTGAAAATTTCTGATAACAGTATCCTAAATTACAGATTAACTCATGTAATACCCAGAAAAGTGCTGCCTTGCATTATCAATATTTTATTAAAAGCACTTAATATCTATAATTGAAGTCATTTTGATTTCATAGTGCCTGGCATTATTTAATATTTTCACTAATAACCTGTATGATAGGAAAAGCATTAGCTCATTGAGTTTTCAGGTGACATCAAGGTGGGAGGAACTGCAACTGAGTAAGTGCAGAGTGAGAACTTAAAATGATCTTGACAGAAGTAAAGTATGATCAGAAGTTAACAAGATGTAACAGGAACAAATGTACTCAAATTGCTTTAATTTTGCATTTTAGTTACTTGATATTATAAGCCCATTTATGGCAGCTTACAAGGGTAAAGATATTTAATAAATATTTTAATAAATGGTAGCCAATCACTGCATAATGTAAAGAATAAAACAGGTGACTTCTAATTGTGATTTATAGTCAGCTGTAATGCCTCCTAGTGTGCTTAAAATACCATACACTCATCATGCCCATAACATGCTCATGCCATCTATTAACATCTGTTAAATTGTCATTCTCAATGTTTGGGGAACACTTTATGAAGAAATACACTGCAAAAGCACACATGCAAAAAAAAAAATTCTAATGAAAAATTCTAACTCAAATTATAATTGCCCTGAGAGACTGGTGTGGAGACATGTGCAGAAGCCAATACCACCACGCAAATGCATTAGGTTTTATTGGGTTTCCCAGGGTTTCTCAGGATGTTTGCTCAGTAACAGACCTGCTTTCACCCTGTTCAGCAGCGGAGCACTCATTTCTAGGATTGGAGCTATTGCACCTGATCAAAAATGTTCAAATAAAGAGTTCAAATAAAAGGACATGTTAACTGGGAAAATGACCGCTCTACAAAATGTCTATCCCGCAATCTATGAATTATCTAATGCCTTTAATGCAGACATCTGGGCATGAGTACCTGAGAGGCAGGGCAAGTCTTAACTGCAAATAGAGCCATTCAAATTGAGAGCTGCTGGCAAACAAAAGCTAAGGTGAATGCAGGCTACACCTTGAATGTATTTTTAAGTGATTAAACCTCCCCACTGGGATCAAGCACCAAAAACTGTGATCAAAACTGTTCCTTTTGCCATGCATCTGGCCTGGCCAGCCAGCAGATGATATTCCCAACATTAGCATCCCACTTCCCCTCTTTCCCCACTCAGCGTAAATCCCTAGCAGAATCACTGAACCATGGACTGGTGGGTGTCTGTGACCCATCACTGCGAGGAACAACCACCATATGACACTTCTGACCAAAATTTGGGAACAAGTGACCAGTGAGACAGGCAAATGATGGCAGTCATGCCAAACACCCCTGTTACGTGAGAATACGGCTCTTACTGTCAGCCGTGCCTTAAATAGCAGGGGAAACAAAGCCCCGTTTGCACGTATGAAAGCACCAGAAAAGTTATAATCATAGGAATGAGACTAAAGAAACATGACCAAATTAATTTTAATAGTGTTTGGTTAGTTCTAATGGAAATTGTGCATTATTTATCCCCAGAAAAGAAGACTCTTTGGAAACTATTGTGTCTTTTCAAGAATCATGAAGGCTCCTAGGTGGAGGAAGATACATGACTTCATATAGATATGACACTTTTCTTCATTATGCTGCACTAAGCACACCCACTTGTCCTGAATAAGACTAAAGCAAATATGTCTGATTCACAAAAAATATTTAAGCAGTACAATTGCCTTCATAATAAGTGGCATTTAAATACAGAGCAATTTAAAATATAGGCATTAAAGTTATATGAGACAACTGCTCTAAAAACTGTCATTTTCCAAAACAAAGCTGTTTTTGTCTGATGGTGGCTTAGCAATTTATTATAAAGACAGAACTGAGACCGAATTAACATTGTGTCCCCTTGCAGTGAGAAGTGCTAATCTGAATAATGTACTCCAGGGGAATTCTACTTAGCATTTTATGAATATGGGAAAAATGATAATATGATAATTATCACTGTTTTTTTTCCAAGCAAAGATCTTTCACAGTGAAATGCTCAGCACTGATTTAATTTTTTCCTGCAGCTCCTTTTTCCTCACAGTTTTATTCTGAACTCAGCTTCAGGATGTGTTAGACCTGCAATACTATTTTTGTCATGGGGTCTGTGCCTTTCATCTCCCTGCGCTGCCCCTTCAGATTTCAAGAGACTCTGTCTTTGTGGGATTTCCAGACATGCTCAACACTAACCAAAATTTTGCCCTTTGAGCCAGTTATCGATTTGGTAGGAATGGTGTTGGATTAAAGCTGAGCACTAACTAAAACCCCACCTTTCATATTCAGCACTGGAGCAGTTCAGCACATACAGCATATGCTCTTTAGTAAGCTTTTATATAGACTTTGTTCTTTCTTGTCTGCTTTCTCTCTTGTCTAAAAATAAGTCATTTCTACTAGAAGGTGTATCTGTTCCAGAGACTGCAGTGAAGTGTGGACAGCCCTGAGCTAATTGCAAGCGAGAGTTAGCCAGGATGGTGGCAGCAGTCCAGGTGCAGCTGCATGAAGCTCTAAGCTATGACTTTGCCATAGTTAAGCTTCATCTGATCTGTGTACTAGTTCATTTATAATTAAGTAACTAGGTCATTTATAATTAATTAGCTGCAATCCACTGAATTATAACATAACCAAAGGTCAAAAGACTTCAGAAAAGGGGGCAGGGGGCGGGGGGAATAGACACTGCAAAACAAAAACTCTCGGCATTTCCAGACATAAGCCAAAGTTTGGTGCTGTAACCACCTTGGACTGGGCTGAGTCACCTCCTGAGTTAACCCCTTCTTCTGCAAAAGTGCCAGGAAATTCATCAAGAGAAATCCTGCACGTAGTGTGTAGGACTACTGCTGCAACAGTGAAAGGGCAGTAGTAACTTCTGCCTCTGTTTCTTCCCATTTGTAGGAGCAAAACAGCTTCGTAGATTGTCCCTTCAAGGTGGTATTTGTAGTCACGAGAGCATCTGGTAATAAAAGAATGTAAAAACACTTTCTTAAAGTGAATTCAGGGAAAATCAGCAGCAGGAATAGTTAGGTGCTGGGGAAATGCTGTGGCCATTAACTCCAGAAAGAGCTGTAAATTCTCAGTATTTCCAGTCAACCAGCACATACAGGACTTTCCCCAGGGTCTGAGCAGGGGAAACCAGCAAACATCCATTTTTTATTCAGAATTTCTGGATTTTGCATGGACGTGGCAGGTGGGGGTTTTTTTAAATGCATTATAGCTTCCACAACCAGGCAAGCGACCATGAGCATAAACTTTGTGTTTGGCAATGACTTTTAGCGCTTTAACAGCACCGTTTAGTTTAACAAGTTTTTCTCTTTGCTAGATAGTGAACTGAACTGGAGCACAAACCTTTAGGGGATCTTGCTAACAAACAAAACCTTGAAACCGACTTTATTGTTTGAATCAAATGGAAGAAGACATATACACAGGACTTGACCTCATAACCAATCCTTTGCAAGCTGATGTTTCACAGCGTCCAGTGGCGCTAAGTTACACCTACAAGTGTGTCCGGATGAGCAAGGATGAACGCAGCCTGACCCCACCCATCCTGCATACAAGCTCAATGTGCGTGCTCAGGACAGTACTCTGTTCTGAAGTAACGGTCTAGAGGAAAAAAAAACCCTCTTCCGTCCTGATTCAAAGGTGGACCAAAGGTCTACACAGTGTTGCAAGCAGTACTCCCTGGATAATACAAACTGGTGCACAGAAAAGATTTTTCTGTCTCTATAATATACCATGCCGTAGAGAACTGTGGAAAAACACACTCTGTTTGTGACCTTCAGCACATCTTTGAATTTAAAGTAACCAACTTTGATATTGCCATAGAAGGGGCAGAGCAGTAGAAAATTCAGCCTGTGTTTAGTACTGACCAAGCCAGGCAAATCATGATATGGTCTGTTCCTGGAGAATAAAAATATATACGTCCTTTAAGCTCCATTCAGTTTCTTTGCATTAAAATGAAATTAATAACAAGCTCTAAGATACTAGAGTAAATTGGATTTTATAATTGGAAAGTAAAACAGACATGTCAAACGAGTTGCCTGCAAGGAAACCAGCAGACCTCTAACCTGTTAAAATTTATGTGAAAAAATGGGGCTATTTGGTCTAGATTTAATGAGAAATCTGAAATACCATAAGGAACTGTAGCAGAAGCGTAGGGAATGGATAATATTGTAGTAGTCTGAGCACAGGTAGGTCTGTGATTTGATGGAGATTTTAATTAACGTTGCACATTCACACCAAAGGCACTGTGGCTACAGCTTTGGTTTCTGCTTTCATCCTGAGCTGACACGATACAAGAAAACAGGGAGGGATGGTGGTTAAATCCCAGCGTGGGGAGCTTGGATGTCTTACACGATAGCCCTGCATTCCTACCAGGACGGGACTGCTGCAGTGCTGGTGTCTGTCCTTCAGTGCCTTTGGAATTGACTGGACACACAAGTCCTGATGGTGCCAAGGTGATTAGAAACCAGTTGGGTGCGAGGAAGAGGGACTTGAGTGGGGAAAGAAGAATATATAGAAACAAATCTCCACTGAACTTCAAGAACATTGAAAATTGTGTCAGGAGGCTGAGCTTGTTACCCGTTATCCCACCCAGCACTGTCCCCAGAAGAGCACTAAAAGCTTGTGGAACAGCAAGTACGGCTGGAAACCGTGCATCTAAGGCATGAACAGATCAAGAGCAGCAGAAGGGAACAGCTGCAGCTTTGAATCACTGCCACAGCAACCCCAGCACCCTGCTGTCTGGATGAAGGCAGTGTTAGCTCCTGACATGCCATTTGGGGAGGGAGGAAAGATGAAAAGATGATGAAGTATCAGACAAGAAACATTCACACCACCACTACCTGATTTGCGGGTTTTATAAAAAACGCTGTATTATTTTTTCATGTCATGACTACTGTGAGCTTGAGCCTGTAAGAGGTGAGCACCCTTCACTCATAGGATGAACTCAGCAAGGGGTGAATGAACACATCCTCTCCTGGGTGCCCTGAGGGTCCATCAGGATGGATGTGGCCATGGAGGTCTCATCTCCTGCTCCCTGGTCCAGGCAGGGCTGCCTGCCAGGTTAGGGCAGGTTGGTCAGCACCATCTAGCTGCGTTTTGAAAATAGTCAGGAAGGAGATCCTGGGCAGCCAGCACTGTGCTTCTTCATGAAGAGGTTTCTTATTTCCAGTGGGGATGTCCTCATTGCAGCTTGTGTCCATTGCTTCTCATCCTTTGTGCACCTCCAATGACAGTCTGGCTCTGTCTTCTCTATACCCCCACTTTTACTGGGCACCGGGCTGTAGTACGTACCAATTCATCTGTCAGTACAAAAGCTGATATTTAATCTTCAGGGTGTTGTTCTCTAATGATTCTGAAGCACTGATGATAAGTAGAAGAGCACCCTCAGTTCAAATCTCACTGATTGTTGACCCTTCAAGTAAAAAAAACAAAACAAAACAAAACAACAAACCCAACTGCTCAACTTCTCAACAGCCTTCCTTTGTTAGGATGAGGAAGCTGAAGCTCTGGATGCGAATCATATAAAGGTGCCGGGGAGCAGGGGGATGAGTGGGAAGCTGAGAAGACCCCAGCACAGTCCAGTCCCTCACCCCCCTGGGCACCATCCCACAGCACTCAGGCAGGGCAGGGCTGCGGCTGGCAACAGGTCTCCCCACCATCCCAGCAAGGCGACCTACCGTCAGGTCTGGGGTCCAGTGTAGGATTCAACGACGATGTGCTGCGCACAGCCAGGGATTGGCCCTGGAGTTGTTCACAGTTGTTCACCTGGCAGCCAGTGCTGTGCCCAAGCAAGCTCCATCAGCTTCTGTACCTTTTTGGGAGGAACCCAAGTTGCTGGCTCTGGCTTTACCCTCCAAAAACTCCATGTTTGGGTCAGAGTGACTGACACTCTCTCCACTCAACACTGCTACTTGTTGGAAGACCACAGATTCATTTGCTGTCAATACGCAAGAATAAACTGCTCTTCTTTGTATTGTGCGGGTTTTTTTAAGTCCATCTCTCCAGCCTCCCTCGGGCTGGGGAATAAAACTGCAGTGTGGCAATTCATTTCAATTAGTCCTAACATCCTTCCTCATTTTTCTCATGCCCTCCAGTGATTTTCGATAAGCAAATCTCCGTACGTAGGCATTGTTCTGGTAATAGGTACAACTAACTCCCCATTTGCTGAGTTAGCAAACAAGCATTTCAGGTGGCACTGAGTTAGCAATTTCCAGTAACACATGTAAATTTTGAAGGCTAAGGTATCTTGATTCTTACAGTCAAAGTTATGTTTTCATTTTCAATAATGCTTCCATAACAGCCCTAAATATCCCCCATGGGTATGAAGCAAAGCATAAAAAAAGTTCCAGAGTGGGAATATTTTAAAATATAGATGCAAAGAGAGGATTTTTTTCCAAATTGGATAGCAAAAACATTGAAATTAGTACTTTTTAAGATGTCTCCTATTTTGTACAGCCAAAGCTAATATATGGTTTCATTTTAAAACTGGATACTAGGGTAATTTTTAGCATAAGCACAATTTGGAAATGTGATTTGCATTCACTTTCTGATGTATTTGTTGTAATTCTCCATGACTTCCTGCACAGCACAGATTTTTGTTAAGTCAAAAGAAAAACAGCATCATGCTGCTCAGATACTCCAGATCTTTGACAAGGGAGGCGCGTGAGTCACAGAGCGCACAGGAAGCGTGGGCAGGGGAAGTTTGTGGAAAATGTGCAGAGATGTGAAAGCAAATGGCCAGCACGAGGGACCATTTGCTCATTCCACTGTAGGCAATAAAGAGCAAAAAACCCATTGGGCAGGTCCTGGCACCGGGGTCAGATCTCAGCTGGGGAGTCAGGATGTTCTCAGCGGAGAAAACGCTTGAGCCCTTTGCAGCTATCCTACATCTACATCCCTGCCCTCAAAGGACAACCTGAAGGTTTTTTTCCCACGGAGGGAAAGCCATGTCCATGCAGCTCATGGGGACCGAGCCCCTGATGCACTGCAGGGGACAGCATAGCATGGTCACCAAGAGCACGCTAATATGGGAGGTTTAACAGAGCAAATATACAGATGTCAAGTGGCAGGTGGAGATGAAGCACTTTGGACCTCGCTGATTGGGGCACGTGTCACACGTGCACTTGCTTTGATCCGCAGTGGGCTTGTAGGAGAGACAGGTAAAGATACTGGTAGTGTAGGAAAGCTGAATATTATCATATTGTCTCCAGTTAAATGATTTTTTAGCAGCTACCCAAAGTGTCATATGCCGTGTCATCTTTCTCATTTGAAGACTGTAGGCAAGGTAACCATTTATATTTTTCTGTTATAATTCTGATGAATAATTTGCCCTTCTTAAATTGCACATTTTTATTGTCCACAAGGCACTTTCAGGGTTTGACTAAGTATGTGTTTGTATATCCACATATTCACATAAATATATGTATAAATGAACACTAGGAAAACATCTTTACTGCATTATATGCCCAGGCTGACTTAGATTCAAATCAGTGTCATTTGGGAAAAGAAAAATTTGCTATTCTATGCAAACTTTTGATTTTTTTAAATTAAATTGTATTTGCTTCACGTTAGGAGAAAAAAACAGGTTCAGACCCAATAAGAAACTTTCTATAAATCTGTAGGTAAGAAATACAGGCTTAAGTGATTTTCAACATTTTGAATTACATTCTGTCTAAGCTGAGATCTCATGAACAAAGTCTTAACCTTACCCCATTTGAAATGGATGAAATATTGAACCTCAAATAGGAGGGATTATCCTGAAAGGCCCATGTCACCCATAATAAATGACTAAGATAAGTGTTGCGGATCAGTGACTTACTGGCCAAATGGTGTAACACCTAAGGGAGCTGCTTCCCCATTAAGATTCTGCATGGCTCTTCAGGAAACCTCTCCAGCCTGGACAGCACTTTGGGGCCAACCAGCTTCTCTCTTTACTGTTAAATTAAATTTGTATTTAATATTCAAAAACCTCACCATACATTAAAATTGGGAATTTTTACAGGCTGTTTCTAGTAGAACTGTACACACTTGTTCTCCCCTGTTACTGCCTGTTTTAATGGCAAGAAGGACTTTCTGCAGAACTTGTTCCAGGTCTGACTTGGAAGTTAGATGATTAAATATTGTTGATTGTGCTGCTTTTTGCACCATAAAATCTAGACCTGCACTGGCAAACTAATTAATTTTATTCTGCTACAAGTGCTCTCAGCAAAAAAATGCAGAATTTGGGGACAAAAGGAAAATAGATTGACCCCAGGCTGTTATCATTTAAAATTTCCCCATTCTCTTGTAAGCAAAGCAAACGCAGCCAGGAAATCATTTGGGTAAGATGACTCAGGAATTTCATTTCAGTATACTTATTTTTCAGACTATCACTTTATGAAGATTTTGGTACCAGTTATGTAGTCGAGTTCATCTCCAGAGAGCTTCCTAGGTACAACGAGTGACACTACAGATGAGTTCAGTCTCTTGCAGGATTTGTGTTATTTGTGTAAGGGACTTCTGCTCTCAGCTTATAGCACAATCAGGACTTCATTTTCCTACACTACAACATAGGGAAAACACGATCCCCATGCTGAGTGAGAGCTGTAATTTACATTCTTGTTTTTTCCCTTTTGCCTACGGAAATACGTGCCAATTATACGCTGAACAGCACTGAATGAAATTGCCACAAAACTGTCATTTGTTATAAAAAGCTTGTTTAATTGAGATTTTCTTGGGGTTCTTTGCAGAAGTGTGACTAAAGCTGCAACATTTTTGAGCACATGGGCAGTGCAGGCAGACTGGTAGAGGGGTCAGGACACAAGCCAGTTGGCAAAGAAGATTTTTCTTTGGGTCCTCAGCTTCTGATGCACTCCCGGACTTTATCCTTACGCCGCCCTTTGCAAGGCAGCACAGCACAGTAGTGCTTGGAGGGCTGCTGCCCTCCAGCTCTCCTCACCCACGCAGTGGCCCTTACCCAGCTGGTAACTTTTCGTAATCCTGAGTCCCTCCAGAGGCTGAGTCAGCCCAGCATACAGCGTCATGAAAATGCTGAAGCACCATCAGGCTGTTACCTCCTACCATCATCTCTGTAGGATGCAGCACAGTCCAAAGGAAGGAAGAATCCAGCCCAGCATCTCATGTTTAGAAGAGGTTAGGGACTTGTTTTCAACATTGGTATCTCTCAGCGGTACATCTACCAGTTTTCTAGGGTGTTTTAAACACCCCATCACCCTCACAGTTGCTGCTATAATTTTCTTCTGTAATTCACTTGTATGCAGTCAGCACCTGTTCAGGTTTTGCTGTGCTATCACTGTGGCAAACTTGTATGAAACGCTATGTGTCCATTTGAACAGTGAATTTAAAAACTAATGATGTCTCTTGAGACACAGGATGTCATGCTACATGAATATTTATCTTTACTACCCCTTATTATGTTGGAAAATCTATTTTATTACTAAGCAATTGCCTGCCATATGGGAAAAATACAGTGCTGTGTTGAAGCTTATATACAAAAATCCATGTTTCTTAATAGAAAGCTGTATGTTCCACTTGGATTTTTATTGAAAATAAAGCATGCTGAGAAAAACTAAAGACTGGTTATGTATGATAGCAGGTAACAGAATGAAATGGTAGTAAAAAGCAAAAGCAAATGCCCTGAAAACTGTACAGTATATTACAGCCAAACAAGTCACTGGATTGTAGGATGTGGCCCTACAGATTTCTAGGTCCAGCTCTGCTGCTACATCTGCCTTGTGACCTGAAGAAAGTAATTTCTCTCTCTGCATGTGCCTTTTGTCTTTTACATTTTGTCTGTCATAAGTACTTATATTGTAAGTCCCCTGGGCTTAGTAAGTGTGGTTTAGCCTCCATTATAGCAAAGTGGCAGCAAAACAACAGCTTAGACTGCATCAGAAAATTGTATTTCTTATGGGTTAGGAATGGGACTTCTAGCATTTCCTCCAAAAATCCAGAAGAAAGTGAAGAAAAAGGGCACAAGGAGTTGCACCTTTCTGTGCCATTGCACACATACAAAAACTAAAAGCAATTTCTTTTAACTGGACTGGTAAGGTTCCATATTTTGTAAAATATATTTTACAAAAAGTGTATACACTGCAGAAGAATCCTAAATACTTGTCATAAAAATATAACTAATAAACCATAAAATATATTCATATAAAATTAGGGTGGTACAAATGTATTTATGTCTTTACCAAACTATTTGGTTTTATTTCATGCAGATGATGTCTGGAGGCTAGCCTGAACGTCCCCTTTAATGACAATAAATCATTCAGAAACATATGCACATACCATTATAATTACAGTAATTCTAGGAGGGGGACTTCCTTTTCTTCTATGAAAACACTTCACATCATAAAGAAGAACACATTCAGTCACTGAGAGCTCAGATGTTTTTATGCAGACTTTAAAGTATCGTGCTTTAAATCTTTATTTTATGCTGTAATTTGGAAAAGTAGATGCACAGGGTTACTGCAAGAGGTCTCAAATTGCAGTAGGACACATCCCGTATGCAGGCCGTACCTCACACCCGGGAGCCACCGTTTGGTCCCAGCACTGAAACTCAAGCTCCAAGACAAGCAGAAGTTCACCACGTCCTCACCGTAAGGTGCTCATTAGGTGATGATGATGAAACATGCAGCGCATGGGACTGTGGTGAACGAGCTGAGAAGCCTGCCTTGCTCTGCAGGGATTTGTGCCTTGACATAGTTTCTGTAATGTTTAGTTACAGGCTGCAAATATGCCACTTATGGGAAATTGTAATGCTAGAACCATTTCTGGTCGAACATTCAAATAATTAACAAAAGCAGCTTCTCAGACAACAGGACACCCCCTCCATCTGAAAGATGCACAGCCTTATAGGGGCATGGTATTTATCCCTAGAAAATAGGTGTTTATAAGACAACTGTGCTTTAGAAAGAGATGCAGGTGAAGCTAATAAATGAAAATGTAATTATGCTTTGCTTAGGAGAAGGGGGACTTCAGGAATAAGCTGTTTTAAGGTCAACTCTCTACCCTTCTGGGCAGAAACAGCCTGTAACATAAGTGAACTCCAAAAATGGTAGTTTTTCTTACTGAGAGTGTTTCCTTCTCCGAACACTTCTTATTAGTCTTCAAACTTCATGAAATGACGTTAATGGATAAAAAACATTGTCCAGAAAATGCTGATTACTGTAATGTAATTCATGTCTCTTCAGAAGGCAGAAGCCTTCTACAGTTGTTTTGAGATACATAGTTGTAACTTCCTAATACCCCATCAGGAGGAGTGAGAAGGTTAATGTATGCTCAAGCGATGTCAATTCAGGCTATGACTGGTGACTAATACAAGTAACCAAGACAGAATACTTGAATTAACTGGAAAGTTCATTTTGTAAGGGTCCTCCAGCAACTTCCTTAGCAAATTCAGAATAACTAGAGTCACCTATCTAAGAGCTGGTGAGAAAGGGAAAATAACTTCTTAGATGGCTATTTAAGAAATAAATTTGGAAAGATTGTGGAAAATGGACTGAATAAATTACAAAGATGCTCTGAAAAATCTGACCACATCGAAAAAGGCAACTGCATATACTCCACAGGTTTGTTAAAATGGGCTGTGTCTTCAAGAGCTGTATATGCCACCAAGATTAGCAATGCAAAGGAAACAGTTCCCTTTGAATTTACTTACTCCTGAAGGAGATGTTTTCCTCCTTCCATCACTCACCATGGCACATTCTCCTCTTCTCTGCAGAAAGAAGCAGGCAGACAGCTAAAGAGCAAAAAGAACAGAAGAAATCAGAAGAAATCATACAGGAGCATCACTTTCCGCTTCTTGCTGCTTGGCCATACGCTCTCCTCTCTCCTATGTCATTACTTCCAGCACGGGCACTTTCCTGTTCCTGCATCGGTGCTATTTTCCTTCTCTCCCTCTCACTGGAAACCTCTGCTATATCTGGTTCTTCCCAGTGTCTCTCCTGGAGTGAGGCTGAGGACCTCAAGTCCTAATGGTGACTGCCTATACCCCACAAAAACATACTTTGTGTCCTCCCCACTGGGTCAGCAATACCCAGTAAAAACGTCTATGTCAAAAATTAGTAGAAAGGACAAGCATGGTTCTGTTGGATGTCTGGAAAGCCTTAGGGAATGGTCCATAGAGAGAATGGTTGATCTGTTATAATGGACTACCTACCCATCTCACTGCTCCGAGTACTCATGCCATGTCACAGGCAAAGCTTTCTCTGATACACCCTCAAATATCAGCCTGGCCACCAGTGCATTTCTGGGGCTGGATATTCAGTGGGGACTGCAGACATATTCCAATATCAAAATGATTCTTTTTCCCAGTATTTTCCATTGATTTTTGAAACTAGGTCTTCAGAATGGACTTTATTAAAAATGCCTTATTAATGGACACACATTTAAAATGAGGCATTATTAAAAAACAGGATTAAAATTATGAATATCCAATCCCTATTAGTAACCTTAAACTGAATTCTGCCCAGGTGGGCAGCATCAGCAGGCACTGGCTCAAACTGACACCAGCAGTTTCCCTATTCTGAGCAAGTTACGGATATGCAAAATGTACAGAGCTGCTGATTCTTTTTATATATGTGTGTGTGTGTATGACCTGATTTCCCCTGAAATTAACTTCAAGACATGACCAACCCCATGGAAAAAGAAAGAGAAGAGCTGGGTCTGCAGGTGAATGCAAGACCCTTCCTATCTCTGTGGCTCTTGCAGAACAAAACGACCCCAAAGTTTCAGACCTACAGAAGTTAACTCTAACCTGTATTCTTCTCATGTGGATGATATGTCCTGGAAAATAAACCTCAAGACACCAGGCCAAAATTACCACACCCATTTCCCTAAGTCTAGACAACCTGAGGCAAGCAAATATGTATAGAGTCCCTAAGGCTTCTGACTTCTAAAATAATATTGTGGCTCACGTACACACTTGCACCAGGCACACACTGAAAGGGAGCCATGCAGAACACAGCAGTAAAAAAGACCTTCAAAAATATTCAGACCTTGGCCTTGTATATATTTACGTAGAGGCTGCAATGAACAGGCTTTCTTGTTTGCTTCATTGTGTACAGTTCTCGTGTACCAGCAATGAGGAGAGGGTTTTCTGGGCTTGTTTAAAGACGATGTTCTAAGATGGAGATACGTCAAAGGACTGAAGCTGTGCTCTGTGTCTGCATAGCCCCCCTCAGGTTATGGGTGGGGACATTTCCCCCTTCTAGAAAGCGTTGAGAAGCACCTTCTAGGAAACCCCAGGCTTTGTCTGTTCAATGGGAAGCAGACATTGCCCATTGAAGAGCAGGACAGTGAGATTACCGCTGTAATACCCACTGTAATATATGACCCATACATTGTCAGTGAAACCAAAAGCAAGGTTAATATATTTATAACTTTGCCCATTTTGCTGCAAGCTCAAAAGATGAGAGTCATCTTTACATGTTTGCCCTCTGGTGGGAAGAGCATTCAGCTCAAGAAACACATCTGAATTTGATGAGCTTTCCTGGATATGTACCTTGGACTGAAAACAGCTTTCACTCCCCAGTGTTATTTATAGCACAGTCACAGTAAATAGTGACTGCAAGTAGGATGGGAAAGGAAGGAAAACAACATCACTAAAATACATGGCTCTGCTAACTCCAGGAACAGGTTGGTTGCTCTCCTTGCTCTCCTACTGGCAGAGCATCCTGGCTTGGCTTGTGTCCTCTGCCACCACATTTTCCTACTTCCCTTGAAACCTTTTGCCAGTCTGTTAGCAACCAGTAACTACTTTTGGATGGTTTCTTCTCACATTTCTGTGCAATGACCACCTGTCACAGTGTAAATAAAACCCTTCTAATTCCCCAAACCTGCCAATTAACATTCTTGAGGTTTATTGAGCTGTGAGAGACAAGCTATACCGGTTTGTCAAACAAAAGCAAGATGGGAAAGTTTTAGCTTGAGTTAGTTGCCTTCAACTTCCCAGCTCAAAGGTTCCTCCTCTGGGTTCCCTTGTGATAACAGGGGTGTGAAGCCACCCAGGAGAGGAGGAGGGAGACGTTGGTACAGGAAACCAAAGGAGAGATTCGAAGAGATCAGGAGGCTCCTCCAGCAGCTGGACCAACCCCAAACTGAGGCCTGCAAAGTATCAGCCAGGTTGTGGCCCTCCACTGCCGGCGGCAGGCACAGTCCCTGGCATGGTCCATGCTCCAGTAACGTGCGAGACCTGCCCAGGTGAGCGGGAGGAGCACAAGGAGGGATTTCTGCTGGCTCCTGCAAACGAGCACCCAGCGTGCATGGACGTGTGGGCATGCACGACCGATGCCTGACATAACAGTGCAGGAATTTTTGGTGCGTCCAGTCTGTGGCAACTGGCTGAATATTCCTGCCTATTACCTCTTAAAAATGATCTGGAGAAGGACGCAAAACTTACATGTCCTTTTCCCTGCAGTCTCTCAGAAGTAACATTTAACCACTCTGCTTTCTTGCGCGGCCTTTTGTCCTTCCTCATTTCAGTGTTCTCTCATTTGAAATAAAGGCCATTAAGATGGACAAGGTGTTCGCTCTTTGCTCACAAAGAAACAAGCAAGGTACGTTAAAAAAAGGTCTACTGGCATCAGAGGGAAAAAATAATGTATTGCAGGATACAAAAGTAAGGGCAGAAATCCTGGCTGTCTTCTTGCAGTGCTGAATCCAGCTGATGTTCATGGGACACACTAAGTGGAGCAAGAACGATACAGCAGCTTCGAAGCAGCAGAAAGTGTGAAAGCTTTCCTCTGCACAGCAGCAGAATAAGGCCTGTACTGTACCATTGCTATGGTCAATGGGAGGACATAAAGATACCTCCTTTACCAGTCGTTTTCTCTAAAGACTTTGATCCAAAGATAGGAAAACTCCACCTCCCATTTTTCAGTGTAATTACAGTAATTAAGATGACCTTAGCTATTTTTTCCAAAAACTCACCTGCTGTCCATACCCCTGCACTCTTGAAAGGCTTTGGTACATGTATACATCCAAGACCAAAACTAAGTCACAGCCTTTATCTTCTCTTTCAGAATACGAGGAATTTGGCTGTAAAGTCCATCTCTGCTTTACTCAGAGCTCTCATTATGGTATGCATACATTAACACAGCCTCTAAACAGCCTCTTGGAGATTTGTGGCCTGTTTTCTAACGCTCCTGTAAGTAAGTGTCATTACACAACCTGTTAATTCAGAGCACAAATTCACTGAAATACAGCTGACTGTGATTTTCAAAGCAAGCCAATCCTTATTTGCTGACCTACTGAGAAGTCACATGCAAATTCTGGTTTTTCCTCCAAATTTCCTGTAAATAATGAAGCTCCTACTCTGTCCAAAGGCCAAATTGGCTTGATCCATCTTTAAAATGTGATATAAAGCTTTTTATTCTGCCTTAAGTTCCCTCTCACCAGCATAAATAGATGTATCCAAAACCCCAAAGGCTCTTTTTGGAATACCTGTTCCATGTCTTTAATATGCTTTTCCATTTTTCTTATTCTAATAATCACTGAAACTTTAAAATAACTCACTTAATCTTCTACTCAATATTTCTGAAAGAGCCAATTATAAAATAGCTACGGATGGAGGGGCTTGTTTAGGACACTGGGATAACTTCTAATACTATCTACGAGGCTGATCTTTTCAACAATGCTTAGCTATTGTCAAGTCTGTCTTGACTCTCTAAAGCTAAATTATCCACTAAACCTGATCTTGAATTTCTTGTGTGTTTTTCCTACTCTTCTCACAAGGGTATCTGTAATTTCTGCCCAACTTGTTATTTCCTTCTTTTTCATTAAAGCCTGTGTGGAAACCACAGTAGCAGAGTGATCCAACTGTGGGCTTGAAAGTGGCCCGAGGCAGCAGTGTTATAACACAATAAAATTCAGCCCTCATTCAGCACCCTTTGATTTTATAGCAACAATTAAAAAAAAACCCAAAAAACTATTATGCATTCAAAATGGATAATGACATCTTGAGCCCCTTCACATTACAGAGTTGACAGTCAGTTATTGGACCATGTAAGTAATCTGTGGTAGCTTTTCCTATTAACGCATAAATCACCACCTTCACACAGAATAAATCCAATAAATCCACAAAGAAAGAAAACACAGTGCTGAGTGACCTGGGTGTCCCAAGCACCGAAGTACAACAAAGTGAGAGGTTTCCATTCACTCATACACACGCTCATCAAAATAAGCATCAGGGAATTCAGCCTTTGGGAAACCCTACTTCATAAATAAATGAATAAAATGATTAAAGAAAATGAAATAAAGTGTGGGAAAGGTCAACACTGGACTTGCTGAGAAAAACTGATTAAGATGAAGTGAGAAGTTGATATTAAAGGGGAATCAGTTTGCCAGTCGGGGCATAATTCACCTTCAAGGAAGGAGAATCCTGGTCTTTCTGGTTGGGGTCACAGTTTGAAAGCAGGTGAAATCTTTACCCTACTGATATTAACATCAAAGGTACCTCTGTTTTTAATGCAAACAAGATTTTATGCGGTGATATGCTGGGCATCATTCTCCACTGTTACATCGATTTTATCTCAGAGGTATTCCCAAGAATTCCCAAGAATGCAGTGGAGCATTTGATTTCAGTGTCTTGCATTGACAGGTGTCACATCCAAAAGCAAAGCAACGAACACAACCAAATTACATGATACAATTTAGGCTTTGGTTTCATGAGAGCATTGATTTGTTTGAAGTTAGTCCTGTGCTTATATGCTTTGTAATTTTGAAGCCAATTTTTTGCACAAGAAGTCCATGCTTTTCTTATCTAAATTCCTGAACTATTTCTAAAGTTGCTTGCAAAGTAGCTTTTCCTGCTGAAATACCTTGGCAGATATTTTACACTTTCCCAACCTGATTGTCTCCCATACATTTGGGAGTCTTCTTAAATAGCTGTATTTGTTGGTGCTTTTTTTAATATCGCTCAGAAGGGAAACTTAATTCTGAGACTAGGCATATCCACAGAGATTTGTCATCAGCTCCCTGATGTGCTCGCTCCGAGCAAGCAGTTCTGTTGATGCTGACATGAGCAAAGAATAATGTCCCCAGCTAACAGAGATATTATATACTGCTTGTTAGCTCACTTCTGCATGTATAGTTCAGCCTAATGCATTACTTAGATTGGCAAGAGCAGCAGAAATTAAAAAAAAAGTCTTTCTAAGATGGAATAAAGATCCATATTTATTGCAATGGTACAATGCAAGGAAAAAATAACATGCCCTGCATGATTTCTAAGGAAACAGGGCTGCTTTCAGTAACCAAATTATTCAAAGGCAGGCAGGGGCTTTGCAGGAAACCAGGGCGACCGCAAGCCTTTCCCTGTAGCAGCAGGGGAGTTGGGCAACCCAAGGAGAAAATGTTTTCACACTCCGCAGAAAGCTCTGGCTGCAATGAATGTGTTTGCCCCAAATACTTAGGTTTCATTGAATCACCATTTTTCTCTGTGAAAATCACTCTGAGGGAAATGTTATGCTTTTTCCATTTCATGCCATGCAACCAAATCGTTAAGGATCTTCACACTCAGGAATTATTTTAGTCCCTCACCATATGAAATGTTTCCTGTTTAAAACAAAGTGGGCTGATAAGAAGAAGGCAGTAGAATATTAATGCAAGTATAAAATAGTCAGTTAAGTGAGATATTAGCTAACAAAGGATAATTACAATTATCACATGCCTAAGTTTTATGTAATTAAGAGATAACGTGAAAATGTATCTCCAAAGCTAATATAGTAAGACACACCAGTTCTTTTTCAAACAAGATTTTGCTGCTTTTTTCCTTGCACTTGTAACTCGCCATATCCACAAAAAAATCTTCCAACCGTGGCACAGGCTGAGCATACATCAAAGTCTGGTTTACAAAGCAGAGCAATTAAAAGTTGTGGTCCCCCTTCATATCTCACTTGTTATGCCTACAAAAACATGGTAACGCTCCCTTTCTGAAGAGAAATGTCAGGTATCTGCCTGCTGCTTTGACTGCTAATGTCAGAGCGAGCACTGAGAGCTGCGTCTCTTCCCTTTCCATTTATTATTTTTAATGCAGAAGTGCAGTGCAAAGTGGGAGAAACATCCTTAAAAGCTGAGAAATTACATAATGCCGGGGCACTTTACCATTGAAAGCAGTCGTGAATTCAGAAAAAAAAAGTTCCTTATCTTGACATACCGTAGAAATATTACATAGTCTGTCACAGGCAAAACAGTGTAATAGAAGCGTGCTGACTATTGCTGTGAAACTACTTCAGAACATTCACTGTTCCAATAAAACAGCGAGAGCTGTTGCAAAATTATCACTAGGAAGGCCTGTAAGATAGAAGAAATGTTTTCTATTCTTCCCCAAACAACTGCATATGCCAATACTACCATGAGCTACGTTTTGTGTAGAAAAATGAAGTTCTGCATGAGCTAGGTTTTGTGTAGCACTCCAACAACCCTCGAGTCTCTCCTGAACTACCAGCTTGCTTAGTCTGGGTCCCATTTCTTTGGCTGCATGCCGAGTGTCCACAGCATCCATAACTCGGGTAGGTAAAAAAAAAAATTAAAGGTGAATCCTGTATGTACTAAATACAGTGTATCTGATTCACGGAATAAACAAGAGAAGCATCAGAGTGATTTCCTTTTCTACATCTACACAACAGAGGAGTCCTGAGGAGTAAAACAAGGACAGACATGAAAAGTTTGGGCGTCACTCATTCTGTTTTGCTTTGGGTTTTTAGGCCACTGATAATAATTACCAACACCTAAGCCCTTCAATACTTTATTGTCACTTGTAGTTATTTCCTTCCTTAAAAATGCACACTGTTTTTGTTGGCAATACACTGCACAGATATATTTTTTGCTGTGATGTATGTTTTTATTAGGAAAAAATCACCTTGAAGAACACCTTGCTTTCTGAATAGAGCATACTGAATTTCAGATGGCACTTAGTTTTTGCACGAATCTGTTCTGCAGCCATGGAGCAGTCTCCAAGGAAATGCTCGATTCTGTACCAGTGAGTTTTGTACTTGCTGAAAAGTGATCTGCTGCGCATGAGGAATGTAGTGGTCAAGCACAGCAATCATCCTTCAGGTGATGTTTTAGGTGTTTAGAGCTGGATCACTGATGATTTCAAAGATATGGAAGATAATCTAAAATACTCTGTGGTAGAGAGCTTAATAAGGAATTCATAGTAGCTTATACAGCAGAATTCTGTGCTAGCTGCTGTTTTCTTAACTCTGGTGGCTCCATGCCCAGATGCATTTTGGTGCTGCTGGGAGGTGACAAAGGCAAGCATTACCAAGTCCTTTCAAGTCTCAACTAAACCACAAGCCCCCAGAACTAAATTATTATGATTTAATTCCAGTATATGATAGCACTTAAGTCATGGGATTGGTGTTATATCTATGAATAATGCAAGTTTATTTAAAGGAATGGAAGCAGACCAGATTATTTAAAAGACACTGACTGCCAGGACTGAATATAAATTTTTCCAAATGTCTTCATCTGTTAACAGAGCTGTTACCAGAAGCACAAGGAAATACTAGTTTTGTTATGTATTATGAATGATGGACAAGTTGCTGTCTATCAGCACGGGAGCTGATCTCCTACCCCACAAGAAGCAGTAGGAGATGCTGCTGCAGACATCACGATGAGGCAGCTTGCTATAAATAAGGAATCCCATATTTATAAACTGCAGACCAGATTGACTACTTTAGCTGAGCGTCTTCCACCAAAGGTAGCTGCAGCTCAATAAACTAAATGACTGCCCCTTCTTCCTTAGATCGGCTGTTCATCATCCCCTAGCTGCTTTTGGTAAAGTGGCAAGAGGGACAGTAGGAAGCATTGGAGCAAGGTATTGTGCAAGCCCATGCCAGCTGCCCGTCATCCTCAGGTTTTTGGGGTGAATGGAAATAGTGCTAATGGTTGCATAAGTATGGGGTACCCTCTGAGAAAGAGCTGGTTCTTTCTGGATTCTGCAGGCAAAAGACCTGCCTGGAGAGGTCCCTTTCCAGGGAGCTTCGTGAGCTTCTCTTTAGGAAGCACTTGCTACTCAAGGACACCTCCCTACTGCTCTGAAGAGAGGTCAGGAGAATGAAAACCATTGCCTTCCCTCCAGGAATGTGTTAGCCACAGGTGACAGCCCCCGTCCCTGCCGGTGTTCAGCCTGTACCAAGTCCCAGGGGTGTAGTTCTGTAGGTGAGCGAGGGAGCAGCTTTTGGTTTCTCTAATTGCTGAGGAACAAATAATTGGATACACAGCCACCACTGGATTTCTTCACTGGTGGTTGCTGAACAGAGGAAGGAAAGGTTTTTCCTCTGATCAAAACTTTGTCAGTTTCTCTCTGGAGAGGCATTGATTGATCTTTTACTAAACAGAGGTGCACGGGTCAGGTCTGCAAGTGTGGGTCAAGTGTCCTACCTGATACCGTATTTTGTAGACATGAGCTAAAGCAAGGGAATGAACAGGGACAACTGGCTGACCAGCAAGGTGAACTGAATCTGTCTGACCCTAAAGGTTTCCTGCATTCAAGAAGACATTTTAAGTGAGGGATGATAAAACAGTTTGCTTTTTTTAGAGCAGGATATTTTGGCAATAACATATTATAGATCTCTGGGGATGTTTTGACATTACTATAGAGACCAAGAAGAATTGTCACGTGATATGTAACATAGCATTGGCATATTTTTGTTCAATATATTTTATTTCAGCTGGTCCTTTCGGCCTTTATTCCACTGCTAGTAGAAAATCGGTCACTGCGTATAAATACTTTCTTTTTACCAATAAATTTGCTGCAATGAGGAAAACATTCCTATTGTTTCTCTCTCCCTGTTTCTTTGCAGCTCTTCAATATCTTTCCATCCTCTGACTAGCTCTCCCCTATGGTTTTGAAGAAATGCTAGGGGTATTCTCATACAGGCTTGTGCACTTTCTACTGATTTTTTTTATTATTATTATTACATTGCTCTCCCAGACAGAATGGGGAATGAAGAGGCATTTCGTTCCCACATCTTCTACACGTACTTGAAAGAGCTGCCACATGCACTCCTCCTTCCTGCACCGGGGAAGGAAATATTTGGACTGCAGGCAGGGGCAGCAACAGGGAGCACACTATGCCCCTTTTTTTGTGAAAGCAAGCAGAGGATTTGGAAAAAGGTTGGAAAGGTGGGAAAAATTTAATAGCTGCCAGGGAGATACTCCGGAGTTTGAGTGCACCTTGGCACAGCTGCCAAATTCTTCACAGCAGCGCTGCCAGCATTGGGCTGACAGCTGCACATCAGTGATTTGTTATAAATGTTCCACCAAGGCAATGTTTAACAGTGTTTTCTGCTTTGACCCTGTTGTTCTAATGAAAGATACTGCTGGAAAGTGTGTCATTCATATCTATTGACTATCGTGTTTAACACAGCAGTGATATTCTACAAGATACCATCACTGCTTCAGTACATCTAGTATCAGCGGCTGGTGCTGTTATCTCTACCGAAGGCATTTAATAACAGCTCCTGTCAGGAGAAGAAAGAAGTCCAGGCTTTATTGACTCAATTTTCCCCTTGAAAAGCACCAGTAGTCCTGGCATTTTCAAGTTATTGCAAAAGAAACTTTACTCATTTTTGATGAAGTTACTCAAAATGCTTTACTCATGAATTGCAAAACCCTCTGCTAACCAAAGCTGTTTTAAACATGGGAGGGAACTCTTAAAGCGTGAACTTTTTTCTGATACACCTTCCTAGAAAGAAAGTAACCGATTTATATTTCATGTGGAAATCTCTGTCAAGGGATCAGTTGCCTTTGAACGGGAAACCACCTTGCTTATTCAAGCCGACCATTTACCAAGCTCTTTCATTCATTCTTGATATTTGGTTACTCAAGATAATTTAAGTGATTTTTTTTATTTTGTTGTTACATAACTTTGCAATATAGACATGTTTAGCATGTTGGTTTGTCCACGTTAAGTCTCATTGCTTCATTTCAGGACACTCCTGACACACGATGTATGAATTGATCCTAATCAACTGTCTGGTTTCATTTTCAACTTTCTTTTCTTTCTTAGTCATTCTTTGAAAGGTCCTTTATGAATGAAGCCCAGCTCAAGGGGAGCTAAAATGTGATTTTTTTTCTCCAGGATTCACATGATTAATTTAAAATAAGGTAAAAAAATTCCGTTCTTGCTGCTGATTCTTTAGTGCAGGTCCCTATGTTTTTTCTGATGAGATTATCTAATGCATCTTCTGCTGAGCAATACACTATTTCTGATTCCTAAAATAAACCGCCACTTTCTCATGGTTTATTTGGTGGCTGTGTTTGCTGGCTTGGAATTTCATTAACAGCTTATCAACTGATCCCTGAGGTTTCCACCTGAAATATAAATTGGCTACTTTCTTCCTAGGAAGGTGTATGCTTTGATGAAATGGACTCTTTAGTACATACTAAGTCTGGGTCCATGTCTAATGCAAATATCAGAGCTGAACTCTAGTTCTTCCTTTGGCTACGTGACACTGACGTGAAAGCTAAATCCAGGTAGAGGGGACGAAATGTGAGCATTGCTCTTTCAGAAGCACAGTGCAGAATTCAACAGAGGTGAGAGGACTCTCCATTAACAGAGAGAGGAAACCTTACAGCCTGTAGATTCTTCTTCTTAGAACGACCAGGGTAGGCATTGCCAGTGCATGACAAATAGTCCTGCCAGCTAGGAACTGAGAATGCTGCAGAGAGAAAAACACACTGGTTTTGATCAGTCTACATTTTTACACCTAAAAACCCGCATGCAGTAAAGATACCAGTGAATTAGAAGGCTACAAATACTCCGAGTGTTTTGGATGGAGTCTTTGCAAACGCCAAGGTTGAGAAGCTGAAGTGATTGGTGATATCACGACCGGGCATATTCACCTATTTTACAGCTTGTCTTATCATTTCTTACCTCTATGTTATTCCTTGTGGCTGTACTTGCAGTTGGCCCTTGTTGAGGTCAACTCACAATGGTAAAGTCATGCTAGCGCCAAGGCAGAGGCACAAAGGTCGATATCTGTATTATCAAGTATCTGTGAGTGTATTCACAGCTTCATGGGAACAATATCGAAGATCTTTTGGAAATGTTAGGAAAGAAAAAGAGGAAATATTAGATGTAGTTTATGTTGTGTGCTGTAATTTTGAACATTTTGAGGAAAGGGGAAATAAAAAAATGAGACCATTCATTGAATGTCAATACTTGTAATGGTATCTTGGCTCTAATCCTGTGGTCTCATGGCTAATTTAAGCTCCACTGCTGGTTAACAGGCTGATGCTGCCATGCCTCTGCCTCCGGTGACACCTGTTTTCCTTCCCAGCCACTGGTCCTCTTCCCCACCCACTTCGTGTTTGTGATCATGGGCCCCGCGGGGCCAGCGAAGCCCTTGGTGGGCTCAACCCCCAGCTCGATCACATCGAGGTGAGGGAGAAAAGTGGCTCTGTTGGGAACACTGACTGCACTGGTTTGAAATGCATCCTTTATAAAGTTGTATAAGAAGAGAGATCATGTAGGAGGAATACAAATAATAAGCTGTTAGGATGATTTGCTGAAACTAGTCTTCACCTCAGCTCCCACAGAAACACAGAAATAAAAGTCCAATTTCCTCCATAGATAGAGATCATCGAGGGCAGAAAAAATACAGGATGAAGAGAAACATTTCCATTGTGTGTCTGCCGTCAGCAAAAGTGATGCCAAACAAAGATATGGAGTTATAGTCACAAGGGTATAAGGTCAAAATTGGGTGAAAACTTCAGTCAGCAAAGAGACGACGTAGCACAAAAGGAATGATCTGTTTGCAGGCTGTGACAGTGGGAAGAGCATGCCTGGCTTGTATGAATAGGTGAAAAGAAAAAGCCGAAGAGCTTCCTTCTCTTTCGACAACAGTTAAGTCCAAGAACTATAAATTCAATAGATTAGAAAGAATTTTAAAAGGTTATGAACAGCTAATATTTCCAGAATATCCATAATATCTGCTCAGAGCTTCTAAATAGTCAATACCCACCAATTGCCCACATCTTAGGGCAAGCTTAATATTTACATTCACATGCCCATTTCATTCTTGGAATCATATAGCAAAGAGCTAAATAGTTACATCCTAAATTTTATTAACTGTAGAAGAGGTGATTTATTCGTTAGCATAATACAATTGTCAGTGACAATGATGCCTTAGAGAAACAACCACATTGCTAGTATCTCCTGCTGCCATTTCCTTGGTGCAGACAGGTATATTTGTGTAAGACCTCACAGAATTGGAATTTCTTCTGCCCCTACTCTGAATTAGGAGTTAATTTCGGTGATACTGCAAAATGCATTTACTGTGGTATACCCTGGGGAGAGATAACAAAGTAAAGTGAATAGATGTGATGTGGATATTGAAAGGGTAGTGGGCTAAGTCTGCCTGGGAACTAAGCTAGGAAATGCCCACCTTCTAGACTTGACTCTTGCTTGAAACACAGCTACAGCACCCCAGCAATCTGTTTCTTATCAAGTTGTGTTTTAACTTTCCATAATTTACCCTTACATACTTCATCTTTCAGACAGCCTGAGAAGAATGACGCCCTAAAAAGTTGCCTAACTTGATATTGCAGCAATTTAGTTCAAAATCAGCTTGAACCCTCTTAACATGAGGTCAGTATTCTCTCCACACACCCAGCTCCATGTGAGGTTTCCTCCATGCCATGTGACCTGGAAGGTCCAGCACTGTGTCTCATACAACTACAGATTCACTCCAAGTACCACTTACTCCTAGGTGTAGCACTATAATTTTCTAGTAGATTAGCTGCTGAATGAGAGGGCAGCAGGGCTGCTCACCTTAGCAGCTTCAGAAAATTAAGCAGGTGACCAAAATGCTTTATCATCTTCCTGGCAAACAACAGAAGTACCAGAGCAAATTTGAAACCTACAAACCTTCCAGCCAAACAGCATTGCAACCAGACCATTTTATCAGGACTAGGTATCACACATTAATTTCTCCTCCATAACTTGGTTAGCTTGTCTTGAGCCATAAGTTCTTGCCAGTCATCCCTAGCTGATTAACAGTTAGGCAAAGCATCCCTATCAAATTGACGCAGAAGAATTTGCATTAATATCACATTGTTGGTATTATTGTTGCGATACTACTGTCAGAGGTCATTTAACATTTACGTTACGACGTCAGCTGCTTTGGGAGGGACTGGGAGGTGGCTCCAGGAGAGAAGGGGAGGTGATTTTAAAGACTCCTACATTGAATCAGCCAGAATATGGTCACAGCACTACTGTACTTAATTCAAGAATATCCCAGATACCTTGTATGTGCTAGGCAGCGTTATCTTATTCAACAGACCTGCTACAGTTCATACATTTACCCTTTCTTTCCTGGTTACCTACCAGGAATAAAGACCATGGTCTTAGATTAATTTTATTTTGGCAGGGGGAGGTGGAGGCAGGGGTTGAAAGCAGAATATTTTTGCTCAATGTTGCAAAGTCCTACAACTTTTCTGATGAATCCTGAGCTTTCTTCCTACTGTAGTTTTAACGCTTCTCAAGGAATCACTTTGGATGTCTTTCATGGGCCACAGAAGTAATTTTAAAACGCACAAACATAACGCTTAAAAGCCTTCTAAGCAAGGCTTAGCTGCAGAATTCTTAGGAAGAGGCTTGATTTCAGTGAATATTTCTGGTTTCCAAATGGTAGTGAAAGATAAAGTATTCCATTCTTTTTCCACCATAATTCACTTATTGTCACCTGGAAATCTCCTCATGTTTCTGTGGCAGGAATTTATTCAGTAGTCTGCATGTGGCACATGGCATTGCGGAGTTCATCCTAACTGAGCTGACAGAAAAAGCCCTTGGATATATCTGTCGGTGTAGGGTGCTGCACCCTGTCAGGCTACAAACCCAGTAGTTTTTCTGGGGAATGTTATTTTTCCTTCATACAAACATATGAAGATAAGCAACACAGCAAATCGCTGGTTGCAGTTTCAGCTGAGACATTTCAGCAGCACCAGCTCGAGGTCCATTCCGAATTCCACCCACACAGCAGCTTTCCTGGTGATAACCCTTCCCACACTTACCTAACTTTACCTAATCACACATATTTAGGACAAGTACACAAGGATCAAGAAGTTCCTGGTCCCTCCCATGGGCATATAGAAACTGCTGTCTGTTTCGGAAAGATGCAGAACAGCATGGCACCCACTGGTCAGACTTCAATCCCAGAAGGGTTTGGGACTTGGCTTTGCACCAGAGGTGGTGGGACTCCACGTGACAAATGCTTCCCAGCAGGAGCATGGCAGGAATGCAGAAAATCTTGCTGGCGTGAGGATTGAAAGAGCTCCAGGACTTGCCCCTGTAAAAGAAGTGGTGTGCGTTGAGTTAGCTGCTGCATTTGAAGTCCCACTCACCTTAGTGGCATCAAACCTCTAGTAATAAAATACACCAAGAGAGAAAATCTGCAGCCAAGAATGATAAAGTTCTGGGGCTTGTTCAACTGATTGGCAAACTTTTTTCCCCCATCTGTTCTTCAGTGAGTGGAAAAAAAAATACACTTACTGGAAGGGGTTTGTGCCCTCTCAACTTTCTCCATCTCTACCAACTGATGATGTCTCTGCAACATGCTCTTGGAATTACTTTCTTCTGAATGATGATGTGATTTAAAAATAACACCCTTTCATTTCACAGAGATGCAAATATGTTCGAGGTGGAGAATGACGGTAAATAATACAAATGCTCAGAAAAAAATCACAGAGCTTTGTTTGGATTCTGCATTAAACTTGCACTTCATGTTTTCTGGAACCAACCTGTTATTGTCTTGACTTGGCTGGGAAAACAGTGACTGCAGATCATGTGGCAGGGAAGGGTGGGTTGTATGATACATGAGAGCTGAAACACAGCTGGAGACACAAGTTCTGCTCTCGACTCTGCCTGGACTTGCTTTAAACTGAAGAGCTCTGCCCTCTCCGAGATGTTTGTTTACCTGGTTTGTTTACAGACAGCAATCATGTCTCCTCTCATCCCTGTTCTGCTAGACTAAGCAAACCACACTTTTTATCTTTTCTTGTCTGATATATTTTCACTTCCCTTCATCATCTTAGCAGATCTTCTCTGAACCCCTTCTGGTGCCAGTCATCAGTTTTGCAAGCAGATGAAGAGGATGCCCGAAGTAGTCCAAGGGAGGACTTTGCAAATAGGTTTGCAAAAGTGCTGAAAGAGGGTTGAGAATATTTATCCCATTACCCAAAGGAATCCAGAGAAGGTCATCCTGTCACCAAAATCGGGAATAAACTTCTTAACGCCAATGTAGTTTTAAGAAGTAGGCATTCTTTATTGCAGCGCTGGATGCACGGGGGATCGCTCCGCCTATCGTGCATACTGTTCAGTTTAGCAAGTACAGTATTTATACAATTTAATTATACATATTCATTTTCTAAATTTCTTCTCATTAGTAAGTAGTCCCTCATTGGTGTATATTCCCCTCGCTTCGATTTAAAGCCACAGTGTCATTTTACTTTACTGCACATACTCAAGGAGAGTGGGGAGGTAGTCCTTTTGGTCTTCAATTGAGTCAGTGGTCGCAATCTCCCCCTGCCGGAATTACCTTTCCCCCAGTTACTGTGTTTTCTACTGACTTCATGCTTGAAGTATCCTTCTATAGATAAGGATGTTCTCCAAACGGTTCAAACAACCATTAAATCATCCCACTGTCCTTGAGAGTCTCTGAGACAATTAACTGCTAGCCCAGAATGCGAGTGTGGGTTAATAGTGGTGCTAGCTGCAAATTTAACCCCTTAGTTATTTTAGTTCCTGGTAAATATACACTTTGTTCCACTACACAACAAGCTAAAACTAATCATTTTGGTTACAGTCCTGCCCAGCTCTGTGCACCCAAGTGCATTTTTCCTGCAGTCTGAATGGATCAGAAACCATGCAGACATATTAGTGCAACACCAAGCCTACACTGGTATCCCTTACCTCTCAGCACAGATTCTGGGAAGGCACTGAGTTTTAGCTAAACCTCCTGTGGGTGTGGGATGCTTCTGTCCACCTGCAGAAGGCTATGCAGACTCCCAGTCTCAATGGAGAAACCCTCCATAAATATAGAAGCATATTAGCACTTCACAAAAGCTCTGGCTCTTTGGCATATAAATATCACAAGACAGATTTGAATATCACAGAGGTGTCACTTTTGCAAACAGGTCTTGGCTAATCCATCAGCAGTAGCTAGCACACCGAGATAACGAATGGCTCAACCCTCTCAGATTACCATTAGCCATTAAAGTTGCACTGGAACAGGAGAATAAATTGCACTGACTAGTTTTTAAAAATGCTTGTCCATCACACACCCAGACTTGTGCTGGGTTTCCTTAGCACAGAGAAACTTGATGGAAGTCGGACCTGCTTCCCAACAGTGCTGCTTTACTCTTTACTCATGCAATGAAAGCATCTGCTACAGTGGAGCCCCCTTTTTATTTCCAGGTTCTTACATATGCATGCTCCAGAAGTAGCAATGTAGCTGAATAATACCCCTAAGCTGTCGGACATGAAAATTTTCACTTCAGAATGTTTAACGTTATTACAGGCAAGCAAGAAATCACGGGGAAAAATGGATTTCGCTGGGATATTTTTTCCTTGTTTTTGTTAGCCTCCTGCCACCGTTCAGATGTCAGCCTTCCTGAACTGCTCTGTTGGATACATTGGTTTGCACATGTTTGCCGGTGGTGACAGAGTTATTCTGCCAACTTAATATCCAGTGTTCAAAATTTGAGCTGTGTTGCTTCATTTGGCTTGATCACAAAAGTCACACAGTACTTTTTCCCATGAGTGTAATCTTCACAAACAAAGGACATGAACCAAATACGAGCTGTTAGAAATTCTCGAGTGGATAAAATAGAAAAAAAAAAAAACAAAACAAAACTATAAAAATATTTTTGCAAGTGTGAGCCTATTCCCCATTTTTTACACAATACATGGAAAGTCTGTCGCAACCTCAAACCCACAGACATCAGACCTGCAAGAGGAACGGCTCCCAGGCTTTCCCTGGGAGTGAACAGGAGAACGAACAGTGTGCTCCTACCTGCTGCTGTATTAGCATCCATGTGCTGCTTTGCCCCAGTTTCCTCCCAAAATGTTAGAGGCTGGACTGGGTGTGCAACAGGGCTTCAGTCCCAAGTCATACTTTTTCAGAAACTATTTGTTTCTCTCTTCCTTCTTTCCTCAGTTGATAAGGAGAGACACCAGCAGGCACCTGCAGAAGAGAGACACTATCAAATGCTAAATTTTGTCAGGGCAGGAAGGTTATAGAACTTGAGCCAATTCTTACCTCTAAAGGAATCCTGAACCATCTCAAATTTGGCTTCTACTACTACTTTCAACACCTGATTGAAAGACTAAGTTACAATTTAGTGCCTGAGTGAAGACGAATTTTCTCTTAACTTATGGACACAAAACCCTGGCGGAACCCTAGGAGTACAGCGAGCCCTCCCGGCTCCAAAAGAAAGTGAGGCAGCACGAGACCCTGCCCCACAGGCAGCATCTGAGCTGACCACAGTGCTCTGCACCCAGCAAAGCAGCTGCACAGCACAACCACAGCTAAAGGCAGCCAGAGATATGATAATATTTAGTGTCGCTGAATGCTATTGTGGCATCAGAACTGAAAATAGAAGCTAAGTGTCCCTCCCCACTGCCCACGCTGTTTCACTGCTGTTTTTACTAGGACAAATACATTGCTCTTCTTTGAATTGCTGCTGAGGTTCTTGTCAGCATTTTTGCACTCATAGCGTATCAGTAAATAACATACAAAATGTTCTTCTCTCCTTATATAAGCTACATAGCTATAACAGCATATATTATGTTTAATTATACATGTGAAAGATCTTTTCATTAAGACAACATCTCGAGCATCCTTGTCTCCTGTGGCTGTAGCATTCCAACAAGGGACCATCTCTCTTCCTTCTATAAAAACCCCATGGGCTGTTATCTTCAATTATGTATCATTGGTTTAACTGAAAACAGAATTTAATCCAGCAGGCTGAAGTTGAAGTTACTGCAAAGAGTTAGGTGAACTGGCTGACTAATTGCCAGTGTCACTTCTAGCTCAGCACTGCTGCAGCTCCCACAGCGCAGGGTCTCCTGAAGCGTGGTGGATGCAGGTGACAACAAAGTGACCACTACCCTGGCGAGTTTCAAATCTCATTATAAGGCTACAGGCAAGGGATGGGGTCAGCAGAGGAGGTGGCTTGAGGAAATGCCTGCACGAGATGGGTCACCACCACAAGCAAGCTGCAGTCCTTGCTCTTTCCAACTCCCACCCCAGCATCCCTAGGAGAGTGAACACCTTCCTCTGGCATAATCCCATTAACGGCTGCACTTTGCACTGATGCAGTGTCCTGGTTTCAGCTGGGATAGAGTTAATTTTCTTCCTAGTAGCTGGCATAGTGCTGTGTTTTGGATTTAGTGTAAGAAGAATGCTGATAACACACTGATGTTTTGGTTGTTGCTAAGTAGTGCTGACACTAGTCAAGGACTTTCTTTTTCCGCTTCCCATGCTCTGCCAGGTGCACAAGAAACTGGGAGAGGGCACAGGCAAGATAGTTGATCCAAACTGGCCAAAGGGCTATTCCATACCATATGACGTCATGCTCAATATATAAGCTGGGGGGAGTTGGCCAGGGGGCAGCGATCGCTGCTTGGGGACTGGCTGGGCATCAGTCGGCAGGTGGTGAGCAGTTGCATCACTTGTTTTTCCTGGGTTTTGTTTCTCTCTCATTCTCCTTTTCACTGCAATTTTATTACTATTATTTTATTTCAATTATTAAACTGTTTTTATCTCGACCCGCGAGTTTTCTTTTGCCCTTCTGATTCTCTCCCCCGTCCCACCGGGGGCGGGGGAGGGTGAGCGAGTGGCTGTGTGGTGCTCGGTTGCCGACTGGGACTAAACCACGACATACAGAAACAGACTTACTGCCATTTCAGAAGCTGGTAAACACAATTGTTTCACAGCAACAATATTTGCTTTTTTCCCAGCAGTTTCCCAAGGGGAGATGCATGAATCTCCTGTTTTCACCTCTGACACAAATGAAGAAGAGGGCAATCGAGCACCAGTTCAAACACGGTTTTTCAAAGCTAGCTGCTAAAAAGTTAACTGACTAGGCGGCAAGCCATCAACAGAAGTAACAAGGAGAAAGAAATGGCAAGAAGAAAGTTATGACATACTGTCTGAATTCTGAAAAATAATTAAGGTAATTATGCTTCATCAAAAAATGCATACAATTTCTTCATGAGCTATCAGACACTATGGAAAGCTGATGACATGTGCTCATAGGTGTCAACATGCACCTTATTTTGACAAGGAATTCACTGAATTGATTGCATCATGTTGAGCCAGGAAACAAAATTCTGTCTTTTCATTGCTGTTGGCTCCAGTTTGGCCAGAGCCATTTGGACTCTGCTCTCAGTTGCACTGAACAAGGTCTGCTGGAGAGCAGCCAGACTTGGTCTGAATTTGTTAGGTGCAGGAACTGGGATCCCAATGCATGCCAGCTGCAACTGGAAGGAATACAAAAAAGAGGCATGCTTTTGCTGAGGGGCATCACACTGAGACAGCACATGATCCTAGAGAACAATCCGAGACCATGTTCAAGATTTCAGAGCTCTTCCTCCCTTCCATCAAGGGATGCATAAGAAAATCTGCCTGTAGTGTTAGTAAGAAGAGCAGGCTAACACACCAACAAAAAAAAAAGGGGGGAAAGAGAAATCACTTTTCAGCAGAAGAAGATGAATATACAGTAACAAAAAAAATAAACCCACAAAAAATCAAAAAACTCTATATATGATGTCAAAGTCAATCACTTCACTGCTGCTGCTTGTTTCACCATCCAGAACACAGTAGTTCATACAACCACACACTGAATTTACCACTTAAAAAGGATAAAAAGAAGAGATATATCACGTGGTCTTTTTACGAAACAATGTCAATCTGTAGCAGATTGGCTGACGGGACAGAAGATGGAGGCGTAATTTCTCAGGGGCTGTTTGCCATTGCCCGAATGGTACTACCACCTTACACTTAGCCCCTGTGAAATTTATGGAGCAATCTCAGTTCATTGCCACTGCTAAAACCCTTGCACATCTGACACTGACCAGAGCAGCAGACCATGAGGAACAGCATAACAGGGAGAAATAAGTCTTCTGCAACCACATCTGCTCGTGTGCCAGGGAAGAGCCATGCTATGGTGGTGGCGTGGCAAAGCTCAGACGGTTACCCACCGTGCTACACCTGCTCCAGACATCAACTTAAGATCAGACCTTCCCAGCCCTCTAGTCTGTTGTGGCACTTGAGTACTGAAAATTAAACATATTAAAATTCAGAAGCAAGAAGAAATCTTACATGTGTGCCTTGGGTATATTCAGGAGTATTAATATTTCATCTAGCAAACTGATTACAATGTGCAAAGAGAGGGCTTCTGCGAACCGATCACTTGTGCCTGCAGTGCTGGGAAATACAGCCAAAGTCAAATTAAACATTTACCAACTTCGGCAATCTTCAATTACTCAAGGAACTAGGAAACAAAGGGATCTGACATGTAAACATTCTCAATCCACTTGTAGCAACTCACGCTCAATTCCTCTGGATTCCATGGCAGATTCCCTTTCTCTTGCTATTTAACAGGCATCCTTGATCAAACTCACTCACGTAAGGTACGCTGTACATATTATCGCCCACTCTGTAACCCTGCCACCGCACTGAACTTGATGCTGGAGCAGCAAACGTAGGAATTTAAATAAAGGTATGTGAAAAGAAGATCAGATACCAACTATTAAAGCCATGAAGCTGTGAGTCCATCCCTTTGGTTTTATAGGATAGCACATTTCTCCAAGCTTCCTTTTAGGTTCCTGTGATTCACCACAAAGAGTGTTGAGCAATGTGTCCTTGTTACCTGTATGCATTATGTATCACTAAAATTCAGGGCCTCTTGCCATCTGTCTTAATTAATAAACTCATATATAGATTTGGCTGCCTTGCCCAGTAAAATAGTTTCGGAAAGAGAATTTTATAGTCTGATAATGGGCCAGATCTCCAGCTGGCATTAATTCATATACTTCCAGTAGCATCACTGGTGGCGTGTTGATTTACAGCAGCCAAGGAGTCAGGCAGATGACATCGCAATAGTAAATTCAAAATGCTATTCATCTCAGCAAACCTTTTTAATTGCAATGCTACTGAGTGATACTAGCAGCAGATTACAAAATAATCTTCAACTCTTGTTCACATTGAAACTCATGATTTTAGTGACATTTGTGTGGCTCAAGCAAATAGTTTGGCTCTATTTACTCAACACAGAAGGTGCAGATGACGGTTCCTATACATCAAATACACCTTTGCATTTCGCATGGATGTAAGAGTAAGAGATGTGTCAATCACAGCTTTCTGGCAGCTTAGGGAAGGGCTTTTCGAGGGTATTCTGGTAGCAGTAGAGTATTCATGAAGTTAAAACAAATAAAACCAGAACAACTTAATATTTGACAGCCCTACAGATAATTGCAAGCTCCTCTACCTCAATCAAAAAGCTATCACTTGAGCCAATAGGGGATAAACGCAGCTTGAATTCAATATGTCAGCTACATTGCTAGTGCCACCTACAGCACCCAGTTCAGAGAAACCAGCCAGACTAGCAGCTGGCTCAGGTGAGCTCAGGTTTCTAGACCACTTTTATTTGCATCCAACCAGTCAACAAGACATTTTAATAGAGAAAATATGTATTTGTACAACACAAGGACTAAACTATCCATTTTGAACATGCAATTTAGGCACATAGCTCAAAAAATAGATTATTCTGGCAATTGCCAATGGCACATTAGGAAATCAGAAAACACGTATGTTCAGCCCTGACAGATGAATGGCCTGACAGATGATTTATTGCATCTGTTTTGTTTTGGAGAAAACACTGAGAGCTGGAGTCCACCACTGGACAAGTTTTTTAATTGATAGAATTTTTCCTTCTGCTTCTTGAGCTAATTCTGTGTGTCAGGACCGAGGACGGATCGGTGGAGTGGATGGGCTGAGCTGGCTTGCAGGTATGATCCACAGCTAACAGCCATAGATTAGCTCCTCCATCAGGTATCTACAGCTGTTGGCTCCTTCAGCTTTGGTACAGCTCAGGACACCATATACCTACAATTCAGAAGTGCCACACTGATGGCATGCCTTTGGCACATAAGCTGATGGAAAACACATTTATTACAACTTGGCTAATAACATACCACTGGGACTGGTTCCCACATCTCTGTAAGCATTAACCTTCAATGAGGGTTTGCCATTTCCAAGATTATTTCTTGTTTTGGCTGCTACATTTTCTACAGCGTTCACAATGCAATCTGCAAATGTTTCTGTCTTTTCCGTGTCATTTTTACAAGGATCCCAGGGGAAACATCACGTCACCTCTTCTCTGTGGATTTGATGCAGTATCAATTCCCGGTCACTGCACACCTGCTGGAGGTTTTGATGGCTATTCCCCTGAAAGACTGACTGCAACTAGAAATCTTGGCGAGGTGAAGAGAAATGGATTTGTCTGTGCAGCTCTAAGTCTTGGCAAATGAAGATTATCAAAAATAGAAACTTTTCTTGTCTTAAAACACACAACGAACAAGAGCTTGTAGACAGGTTCATGTTGATTCTTAGGTGCTGAAAGAATTGATTTATTTCTTTTAATAAAGAATACTTCTGTGCCTTACATTTAACCGCTTTCTTAAAAAAAGGACCATCTCTTATTTACCTTTCCCTGACTGTTTGATTTGAAGCAGAGAAGCAAAGGGAATCCTCGGTAGGACTGTGTCTCCAAGACCTGTGTCCCTGGTTTTCCACCCTTGCTCAAGGAGTGCCCCAGCCCTAAGAGGCTCTGGCTGCGGCCGGGGCCATCCTCCAAGCCTGGATGCTCCTGAGTAAGGATTATTACTGCAGATAAAGACTGCAGGACTGGGTCTCCTGCACCAAAGCAATGTAGGTGATTGGCAATTCATTTGAAGAACAGTCTGCTGAACGGTGTTGACACAGTACAGGTGGCTGAGCATAAAATGTTTAGCACCCTGACAAGTATTTTCTCCTGCCTGACTTGGGATCTGACTGCAGCATCACAGGGAAAGCGAATTCACTTTGAATTACAAGCAAAGGGCTATTTTATCTCTTTCTGCATAATCCCATGTTACTCAAAAGTGGCTCCATGCCACATCACTGCCCGTGTGAGCCCTCTGACGGGCAGGAGGCTTTCCACCACCGCTGATCTCAGCACGCTGCGTAGCCTGACTTCAGGAGCAAGTTTCTTCAGTAGCTCTCGTGGACTTTGTTCACTCTCTGCATGAGCTAGTCCCATTGCTGTCACAAAACCCTGCTCTCTCTCTCTTTTTAAATGGGGTGTGAAACCAACGACCTTCTGGCTTGTTACCTTCTCTCCTCATTCACTTTTCTGCTTTCACTCTGTGGTTCCTCTGTTTCAGGCAGACATGCTTTCTGAGCTAACATCATGGCTGGGCAACTTCAAATAAGGAACTGCTTCAGCTGAATGAAACCTAGATTACTAATTTTCTCCTTCTGCTCCCACAGCCAGAGCGATGCGCAAGCACATGGCCCAGCCCCGCTCCCGGGAAAGCCCATACTAGTGACACCATGTCACTTTTGCACATGATACGTGAGGATGGCTTTGAGGTCTTTCACTGAATTATTTTAAAATTAGGGGAAATTTCACATCATCTCTCTCTTTCTCTCCCTTCACTTTCTTCCTAAGCAGTAGAGATGAAACTTCTCCCTGCCTTTGTTAGAAGAATCTCTTGTTATTAATGACTGTGTCAGCCTGCTTGCCTATTTCTTGGTGTTCTGCTGACAGCTCAAGGCTGCCTGCTCCTCCCTCCAGAGACAGCTCTCAGGACATTGCCTCCTTGGGTTTTCATCTGAATCTTATCACCCAAAGTGGAATTTGAGCCTGACACTCATTTGCCCCAGGTCAAGCTGTCCTTCCTCCGTGCCAGCCGCTACCGACCCACGCGACAGTTGCCTGGCTGTGCCCCAGGTCTTAGAACAGCATCCAGCAGATGTGATGCCAAACGTATAGGAAGCAGCTGGATCCCTCCAAGGCACAACATCCCTGACTTCAAACCTGGGGTTGAAGCTAGGAAACGGCAAGACACAGATGGTTTCCAAACAGTTGGAGACCCCAGCAGACCTCTCCATGGGCAGGATGAGAGGTTTCCAGCATGAAAAGGCCAGAGGTCCCCTCAAAGCCAGCTCTCTCATTATAGATGTGGGGTAAGGTTTCAAAGTCTGTCCTTTTCCCATCCTCTTGGCACTTACAGCCCCGTTTACTGGCTGGAACCTGCATGGGTAATACAGATCCATCACGTACCTGTATGGTTTTGTCCCAGCTTAGTGTGGGACTTGCACGGCGTTCATTTATTATCAGTTCTCTGGCTGATCTGCATAGAAGGAGTAATGCTTTCCAAAAGGCTTTTAAAAGATCCTCTCTTCAGTGTGTTTTTGCTTTCCATGCACAGCCATACGTTTTATAGCGTCCTTAGGAGAAGTGGTGTGAAAGCTGGCAAGATCTACACATTGGGAGAGCAAGCTAGGCAATTTTTCCTTGTTGAGGCTATCCTCAACACCATACTGCAATCCAAACCTGGGTTTTAGTGGATGCGCAGAAAGACCTTGACCTCCTGCACTCCAGCAATGGAGATATTATGCTGACAAGCTGAAAAACAGTGTCAAAGTCACAAGTATATCTAACTGTAAAACTGGTTCATGTGATTAGCACTGAGCATTTGGTTAGCTGAGCCCGTTATGTGCCAGAATAAGATTTTTTTTCTTTCCAATAAATACTGCAGCACTGCCCTAAGAAGATCTCTAGGCCCATCTGTGCCTCATGGGTAACCTCCAAGCTATAATTCCTTGAAAGAGTCAGTTTTGCTCTGGGGTGAAGAGCAAATGACAGAAAGCTATTTGTAATTTTTTAACTTTAGCACAAAGTTTTCTACTATAGTCCCTGTACCAGCTCCAAGCTTCCAAGGCAAGTAAGCACTTCTCCTCTTTTGAGCACGTACTGCTCAGCAATACACGACTTGGTGATCAACTTATTCTCGTTGGGTTTATATTCTCCACACTTCTCTTCAACACAGCTTTGGTGGTTTCCTGTATGTCTTGTAAATAAGAAAAAATTGCAAAATAGTGTGTGTAGGCTGCACACATTATTTTCTAGCTTTTTCTAATTTCAGCAGGTCCCCAAAACAAGTATCAAGCAGCACTCTGATTTGCTCCCAATACAAGATCAGCCTGGTTTAACCAAAAACTCAGGGATATATTTCCCAGTTCTTCACATACCTAGAAATGGGATAGAAAAACCAAAAGTCAGACTTGGCCACAATTAGATGCTGGTTTGGGATTCAAAACCTAACGAATGCAAACTTGAGAGAGCTGGGTAACTGGTGTGTTCTTGAAACCTGGGCTTGGGATTTGGCAAGAGATCTACTTGCAGCTGCACCAGCTCCAGAAGCTCCTCTGACAGCCCTGTGCTCGGGCAGGTGGGCGGGCTGGCTGGCCGAGAAGCTCTGCTGCAGCCTCCTGTCTCAAGGGTTGACTCTCCCAGCTTAAAGAGTATGAACAGAATAATGTGAGGCACACGGATGGCTGAAACAGGGCTCCTGGCTGTTGCTAAAATACCAAATTAACATTGCACACTACAGCTGATCCAGGGGTATGATGATCCTACAGCAGCAAAGAGACACAACGCTGACTGATACTGTCTTGTAAGGGAGTGGTGAATTTGTGTGCGAAGCCACAAGAGGACCCTAATTAAAACCCCTTCATGCATATATATGAACTCTAAATCATCAGTGGGCATGCGAGTGTTCAAAGCATAACTTAGTGTGAGGCAGCACTGGGAGAGGGAAAGGGAAAGGGGGGTAAATCTGACATGCTCTGACTTTGCACCAGGGAACTGTCTTCCGTTGTTCTGTCCCCTTAGTAATTAAAGCAATTCTGGGTGCTTGGCTGATGCCTGGCTGGCTGTCTTCCCTTATGCCTTCCTCTGCCTCTTCTGCTTGTTGAGAAGGTTCAAAACACCTCAGGCTGCTCCTTTGTTTATCACAGACCAATATGTTCCTTTCTTACTAATCAGGGCACAAGCTAGACTGATTGCTCCTCTTTCAAATTGTCTTCCTCCTCCACCACCAGCAAGTTTGCTAGGGAGACTCTTGCTGTCCCCTGAGCATGTGTTCACCACTCAGCCGCTCCTAAAAGTTTTTGTACTCGCAATGATTCTGTAAGTTGTAACAATTAGTTCAAATCCCATTATGGCCTGTTAATGGTGACTCTAATGGATGTTGGCAGATTCAGTGAGAAAACCAAATATATTCAGATGAAGAGCAGAAGGCTGTCAGGCTTGGTGAGAAATGTTTGTTCCCTTGCAGTTTCAGGAGAATTTGTGTGGTGAAGAGGAGAAAGTTCATGGAAGAGGAGAGCTAGTGTAGTCCATAACTGACAGTTCACAACATTGATTTTAATATGGTAATGATTATATTTGCAATTAGAAAAAGTTTCGTTCAGCTGCCTTGGGTGTTATTTATACCTGCAAAGGCTTCCCATCCTGACATGATGCTGCTTAGCATTTACCAGGAGTTAACTGGGCCCAGGGGTACAGGGCTTGAGAGAATCAGATGGGGTGTGTGTTTGGGATCTCAAAGCGCTTTGCAGTCAGTGTAGCTCAGGGTGGAAATCCATAAAAAGCAGCAGAGCTGATGTAGATCAATGCAGAAAACAGGTAGCGCAAAAGCAACTATTTGGAGATGATGAGAAATTCTGCAGAGGACTGGGAATGCCTCTGCAGCTGCAGGCACCAAGCTGTGGACCTAGATGCCTCTCCGGTCTGGGGTTACACACAGCCTAAGGGGTACGTAGGGGATAAGTGGCAACGCTCAGGGCCAAGCAGCCACATCTCCAGACTTCTCCCTTCCACTATTAGCACCAGTTCTGGCTGTTTGAGTTATACAGCTCTTCATTTTAGTGACCTCATGTAAGAGATGTTTAAGGAAATCAACAGCGCTAATAAAAAGGACAAGAGTAACCATTTAAAAATGAGTAACTATATCTAATTTAAAATAGCGTTTGGATTTCAGTTGGCTGGAATGAAGAATATTTATTTCCACTGGAACTGCATGTAATAAAAATACCAAGAATATATACACTGTACGAATAAATGGATTTAAAAATTCTGAACAGGGAAGAGCACTTTCACATCCCTCTCGGAGCCATCACAAACACTATGTCAATAAGCCATGTATGAAGTGCCTACCCAGGTATGTTAAACTAAAAAACTATAAAAAGGTATTGAAAGATGCATTCTGATAATTTTTTTAACACTGTAAAATTACACATGACCATGAGGTACTGTATTTTATCAATTGCATATTGAAAGACTCTTTAAATGAAGACAGAGAACAATTGTAGCCTCTCTCCCTCTCTCCTCATCGCAGACGACCTGTTAAAAGGTGTGGGAACACAGATGATTATCATGTCCCCCAAAGGGCTAATAATACATTGCAAATTTTCACATCAGTGATTTTTAGGTGCTGGTCTCTTCCAGTTACTTTATGTCTCGCAGGAGCATAAAGCCAAGAAATGAAGTTGTTTTCACAGAACATTTATTGCACACCGTTCTGTTAGCAATGTAAGGCTTAACTACTGACTTTGTGGGGCTGTGCTATCTTTAAATCAAGATAAGACTGTACCAGTCTCAAAAACTTAAAATAGATAAATCTTAACGGAGACAGCATAATCAACGCAGCATGAATCCTATGTCCATATGAACTAAGGCTTTTTTTTTAATATTGCTGGAACTTTTTTTCCTGCTGAAGTGAGGAATATTTATGATTCTTCCTCCACCTGCAAATGAAAACCTATGAATAGCTGCTTGTTAACCCTGAATTTCAGCTGTCCCCAAATATGTGGAAGGAGGATTCATAGTAGCAGTTCCACATGCTTTTTAAACCCCCTAGCCTGGAAAGCAGCAAATCTAAATTAGGAATATTAATATTGCAAAATAAAAGGGTTTCTTCCTGACACAAGCAGAACTCTTTCTCCGGCTTCTGTGCTTCAGATTCACAGATTTTCAAGGCCAGGAGGAAGGATGAGGCTAACTGGTTGGAAAAATGCTGCTACTTATTCTGAAAAAATGTGTAAAAATCAGATGTTGAGTCAGCAGGACTTGGGCACCGTTAGAAAACTGTTTCTGCAGAGGTAAAGTAAGAGAAGCCGCAGGTCATCTTGACTATGTCTAGCGCTGGTCTAGTTACCAGCTACACCCAGGACATGGAGAAGAATCACAGTAGCTCAGTCTATGTGTACCCCTAACCGTGTAAACGGTAAATTATATGTAAATTATGTAGCACAGGGGTCTGCCAGCTCAAAAAAACACAGTGGGGCCACCAATTTCTTTTTTAAACCCAAAGACTGAAGTACTCTCAGGGGGATCCAAACACAAACCTCAAAAACCACAAGGCTACACAGACTCTCCATCTGGTATTTTCCCTACAGCATAATAAACAGGGATTGTTTTTCCTGCACACAAGAGACGCTTTGACAACAGAAGTGAACTGTACCTCAGCAGCAAGCGGAGGAGCCAGCTGAACCCTGCTCTCCCAGCTCTCAGCCTGGAGCTCTCACCACTATCTGGTACCCTGGGGCAGGCACTGATGCTACCAAACATACACCTGGGTAAGACTGCAGAGATATTACCTTTTGGCAGGATTTCTACCACTTTAAATACTGTTGAAAACCTAAGTAGTTTGGAAACAAATGGACTGTGTGAAACTGAAAAGGAAGGCAGAATTCGCTGTCCTGAATTACGGATGGATAATGAGCCACAAAATAGCATTGTCTGCAGCTGCACTGGAAGCATGTCTGATCACTCCCTCTCTTCCAAAATATAAAAGTCAGGTCCTGTTCAGATTAGAGGGATCATTAGAAATACTGAATATATTTCTATTATTCTGCATTAAAAGGCACCTTTTTCCCTCTGTGATTCGTAATTATTATAAAATTAATTTTCCTGTTCTAGCATCTCACAGGTACTTTGCACCAGCCCTGTGAGTCACAACACCGTGCAATGTCTAATACTAGAAAAATCAGGATCCTAATCTGCTACCTTACACGCCACATGTATACTCAGCGGAAGAAAATTCACATTCCTTCCTTTTATATGGAGAAGTCCTGCCCATTGCTCTGACTATGGTGCTCACAAAAACCATAATAATATTATTTGCATGATAATGATGCAAATGCCTCTTGCAGGGAGGAAAGGTGTAAAAGGCTTTACTCATGAAATTCCCACTAAGCCATCCCGCCTTTCTGAAATGAGGATGTGGGATTGCAAAATGCGGGGGAGTAGCTATAGTTCTGGAAATGCTCTAGCAACCTTGTTCTTCTGCATTTACTTTCAACAGCTGTGGTTGTGATGGGTCCTAAAAAACTGTTGTCCATTACAAAACAAAGTGTCCCACGGCATCTCTAAACCAATGAGATCACTTGAGATCATCTGTCTTCTCACTGGAAAACAACTGGTCATTCATCACAACTTTTTGTGATATATGCTGTTTAAGGGACATGGTCAGAACGCCACAGGGACAGATGGCATTGTACACAAGATATGGACCTAAGGCATCTACATCTCATCTTGAAAATACCAGCTAGTTTTAGTGTCCATCTTTAATGAAAGGCTATACCTTCCATTGTTATTTAAAAAGCCATTTGCCACCATCTGAATCACAAGACTGAGATGAGGGAAGCCCTTAGGTCTAACCCCCTCTTTTGCTGATAGGTAGTTTTGGGCAGCTTCATTAAATGCTTTATCTCCATTTCCATATTCTTGCAACACCCAGCCCTCTTCTGTGCATGTACTGTAGACCAGTTATTTGTACAGGGACATGTACTGCTTAACGTCACGCTCCTGACTTCAGATGAGGACTTCTTACATGGTAATAGCTGCACTGGATCAGACCAAAGATCCCTCTGGTAGCATTTGGTGGCAAGTGCTTTAGGGGATGGAATGAGAACCAGGAGCACGTACAGCAATGCTTCCACCAAAACACCAGCTCTGTGGCTCCCAAACATGTCTGTGTGTGAACACCTCTGTGCATTAACAGGCCCTGGCAGGCCTCTCTTCTCTGAATGAGCTAATTTCCTCTTGAAGCCATTTGAATGATGGGTCTCCAGTGGCCAGCAGCAATGAGTTCTGCAACTGAATTACAAACCATATGAAGTAATACTTCATTATTTTCATTTTAAACCTGCCACCCAGCAATTTTGTGGGGTGCCTCATGACACTGCTGTACGAGGATCAGCAAGTAAGCCTTCCCCGTCTTACTGACCTCTATCTCATTCTGCTCTGGCCATCTCCTCCTGACTCTGAGGAGCCGTAGCCTGTTTAATGTCTCCTGGCTGGGACGCTATTACATATCTTCGATCATTCAGCTGCCTTTCTCTGTACCTTTTCTAGCTTTATTATTATGCTACTGACAATATTTTAAGTTGAAGTGGAAGTTGGAAAATCATGCATCGGGAAACAGCCTTTCCCTTTGAAAGGACATTTAAAACTGAGTAGCACCATCTGGAGTTAATCACCTTCTGTTTCTAATAAACTACGCTAAGGAAAAGTTGCTTGAAAATGAAAGGTTTGTGACAACCAAGGCAAAGTATCAGCTGTGCCTGATGTTTTCTGCTTGGATTCCCACATTGCCTCCACACCAGCAGAGGCATGACCTCTGAGCTGCAATTCCTGCAGGCTCCCTCTCTGCCCAAAATTACGGTTAGCCATCTGTTTCACCAAATCACTCACAGTTTAGTGGCAAGGCAGTTGGGAGTCCGGCAGTGACTTCACTTTCTCTTTGCTTACAGATGAGGTTTATTAGAATCTGGAAAACAAATGCACTAACTGGGACTGCAACTAGCAGTTGGGCAGACTTCTGCCCAAAATGGGATTGGTTTCTTCTCCCTTCCCCTTCCC
The DNA here is from genome assembly GCA_013401315.1 of Balaeniceps rex. NCBI lineage: Eukaryota > Metazoa > Chordata > Aves > Pelecaniformes > Balaenicipitidae > Balaeniceps > Balaeniceps rex. The sequence goes on from VYZW01014964.1 coordinate 69,876, forward strand.
TCAGTGACGCTGGTCCACCCGGCTTGGTTGCACAAGTCTCCAGAGGTCCCACATCTCGCTCCTGCTTTTTTGGCTTTGCAGGGATGATGCGGGGCTGTCAAACCAGGCTCAGCTGTAGACGTCGAAACATGACTCTTGTCTGAGCCCTCTGAAGATGCAGTAAACAGGAATTAGTTGGAATAGCCACAGTGAAGACTGGCGTCGGATAAAACTCTTGCTTTCTCTCTTCTTCTCATAGTCTTCATTAAAAACACAAGACTTTGGAGGGTTTCGAGGTGTTCAGTGCTTGAAGAACAAAGAGGCTGTGGTTCCTGCTCCTGCACCAGGGCAGTGCCACCGCTGAGGCTACTCCTGGCACGACAGCAGGGCAAGACCATGCTGTGGTGGGGCTGCCGGACCACAGCCAACCCACTGGAAAGGAGGCAGCAGTAGCTGCCGAGGCCCCGCTCCACTTTTGGAGACCCTCCTTCCCTCAGCTCTTTGAGAGATGTGGCTCGCACCTTGGAGCGCTGAGCTCTGTGGAGACGCTGATATGAAGGGGCAGGGTGAAGAGGGTTGGCTCACGACCTCTCCTACTGCATTTCGTAGTCAGTTTGCACAGATGTAAATGGTTAATCAGTGCCAAATTATTTTTCTCTCTAATGCTAGGGCTGGGTTTATTTGTCATGACATGCTGTTTGGAAAATGTACTGTGCTACAACTGTACTTGTAGCAGATTGCTGGAGCTCTGAATGGCATAACATTTTATAAAAGACAGGCCAATAACATACAAATGGCAGAGCAATTTTCTTCTTGCTAAAAAGAAGGGTTGATTTTACTTATCAGTGCAAAGGAAATTGATGTTGTCACTTATAAATACGTCCCTCTTTTCATTTCAAATCCCTGGGAATGGCAAAGAGAGAAAAGCTGGAGATTACAACATAGAACCCAGTGATCAAAGTGGAAAAATACAGTCATCCGTGATGCATGAGAGCATGATGAAGATAGTCTGTGTGCTACCAAGTATTTTGAAACCTGTGAGGCTTCATGTTTCATCCATCATAAAGAAGGACTAGCCACAGTTTTTTCATGTTAAACAGCTGCTGTGCTGCACAGTGAGTATGAAAGATGGAGATGGAAACTAAAACTGAGACTTCCTCTGCTTTTAGCAATACACACCAGGTTCCACTGTAGGCAAAGGTAATGGTTATTTAATTATTAGCATTCACTATTAATAACTGGAATTGTACATAACTGTTCTGTAGGCAAATCTCACCACTGCAGAGACTGTAACAGAGGAGTGAAGAGTGCAGAGACAGTAACACCCCTCCTAGTCCTCGTGTTGTGAGTTGCAACAGTGGTTAGACCTTAGATGGGTCCTCTAGACCCCACTATGGATATGCAGTAAGGACAGCCCCCAAGGAGATTTTATACAAAAAACACAAGCAAAGTACACAATATTATCAGCTTCAACCTACAGTCTATGCAACCTCGCTGGCCAGGATGGTGTGAACTGCCCTGGCTGGCAGCTCGTTGCCAGCACCTCATCTTCTCCTCTCCAACCCTTCCACCCAAGGATGAACCAATGCTTTCATTTTGCAAAAGGACATCCCCACACATAAAGCTACTTAGCTCCTTTTATTATAAGGAGTTTTACAAATCAGGGTGTTCCAAGGTGTTCTTGCTTATGTTCTTTTTTTAATTATTATTATTCCTGTATGTGCTCTTTGCCTCAGGCAGAGAAGGGCAACGCTGTTCATGGCCTACTCCGTACTTTTTAATGCTTGCATTTGCTTCATCTGAGGAAAAAAAAAAAAAAAAGCTTAGAATATGATGGTTTATGTGTATTAAATGTCCAATTAAACAGGAACAAATGCATCTCCATGAAGAAGTGTTAACTGCTGTTCGATGTACATTAGCATACACTAAGACTAGTCACTAGACAAAACCAGGTCCATTTCTCCACCAGAACAAGCTTTATTATACATCTAAACACGGGGCATTAATGATGGTTATTCTTTGGCTGGCTATCACAGACGCAGCAAAGCTTAAAAACTGTACTAGAGGAGATCCACAGGGTGTGAAATAGACTGTATTTTGGTTAATTAGTTAATGTTTGTAAAGCATTTTCTGGAGAAAAAATTGCCAAGTACGATCATTATTATCAACAGTCTTTTCTTTCTTCAAGCCCTTGCCAACAATGCTTTCAGTTTTGTTTTCAGGGCTAAATTAAGCACTTTTGTAGTTCTGTTAGGCGAATGTTAAGCGCAGCTAAACAATCTTGCTTTTTGGTTTGATCTTATCTTATGGCTGGCTCCATTCTGGTTTAAAAGAGCAGTTGAAGACCTCTTCTCAGCTAATGACCTTGCCCTGGATTACCCACATTTAAGATAGTGGGAAGAAGTGACTGAGAAAGACATTTAATTACTTGGACTTTAACCACATGCAACTTGAGAACAAAGCTGGAATTTAAGAATAAGCACAAACCTAGACACAAAGGAAAGAGGGAGGAAGTATAGAATAAAATTACTAAAGATAAACTTGGTCTCTTTCCTAGAGAAAAGATTGGTGTTTTTTTCTGAAACGTGATGAACAACACCTCATCGTTATGTGTTTGATGAAGAGCTTCATGAAAAAATATTTAGTTAAGGTAGAGAAGAGGAGGCTCAGCATGACACTAGTTATTAGAGGGGGCACCAACTTAAAAAGTAAATGTTAACAGACTGGGCTAAAGAGGAACTTTTGGGATGGAGAAAGGATCTGTTGAAATTTCTTATGGCTCAAGCTTAGAAATATTTAATTCATATTTTGTTTTTATGCAATACTGTGGCTTCAAAAAAAAAATGCTGGTGAGGAAGAAATTGTTTCAGTACCTGACAGGAATCACAATATGTTACAGGAAGAAACAGATAATTTTAAGAAATATGGTCTGAGAAATTATCTTAATTGCAGCCCAAAGAGGAAGGTAATACTCTTAGGAAATTCTAACAAAATGTTCTGCTTAAGGTTATCATCTGCTGGAACTCATGAAAAAGAGAAAGACATGAACATTATGAAAGGATCAATGAGCAAGCGTAAACTACCTTTGTGAAGGTATTTTTAAAGTACATTTCTAGCCTTCAAATTGCTTAGAATTTATGAAAATGTGACTCTCTGAGGCTTGTAAGTCAGAATAACTTTTTTTTTATATCTCATTATCTTTTTGGTGCTTCATTCACATGTCACAACCTTTATATGTTGGTTGGGTACTTAATACATCCTTCCCTTTGTGAACTTCAATTTGGAAATTGAGATAAATATACTGTTAAGCAACTGAACGGAGAGAATTAAGAAAAATGGGAAAAGGGGGAAGAAAAAAAAAAAATAAGAGAGTAGCCAGCAGATCAGGTCTGCATTTTCTGCCTATGTGAACCACATGAGAGTGATTCAAAAGAGTGAATGGCTCAAAAAACTGCAGGGCACCACATTGTAATATTGCCTTCCTATGAGCTCTGAATGTAAAATGCTTTTGGTTGCTGTGAGCTTTGAGGGTTAAGAGCGCTCCTCTGAGTTTCGAATTTTGCTTACAGAAGAGATTTGAGCCTATTTATTACATTCCTTGTTCTGAGTGTTGTAAAAAAGCAGTACTTGGTGTTCTGGTAACTAAAAATGCACTGGAAATTATTTTTAAAGCTGCCCCCACAGCCAGTCAAGGGGCTGTCCAAGTCATAAGAAATATGAAGAAATAGAATTGAAGTGCCTGGTATTCCTCTGTCAGATCAATTCTCCAGCTTGATACAGGTCCTTCATCTTTTTCCTGGGTTTGGTAGTTTGTATGAAAGGCAAGCTGGGTGTTTTCGGCTGGATGGGATCAGTGATGCTGGACGAGCAGCAGCCACAAGAGGTGGCAGCAGCACGATCCCCCAAAGCGGGGGATAGACGCTGGATGATTTTGTACATGTGTGAGTCAGAAGAGTGGGGATGAGAGGCAAACGAGACTCTTTGAGCGTCGTTTCACGAATCTTGGCTGAAGGACCCAGACCCAGTTCAGATACAGCAAACGTAGCCCTCCTCCCATAAGAAGCTATGGTCAAACTGCCATTTCTTGCAAGTCACTGGGTATTTGTCCTACACTAACAGAGGATGCTGTGGTAGCAAGTAAAAACAGCCAGAAAGCTAATCAATAGGAAGAAATTTTATCTGCATTTATTTTGAGGATTGTTTGGGCTCCCATAAAGCATGAGGTTTCTCTACATCTCTGACAGACAGTTATCAAACTGTCTTATGCACAGTCAACACTATCACAGAAGCAAACACACACCATTTAAGAGCCCTTTATATTTGGCTCATAACTTTATTTTTGGAACAAAATTAGAACTTTGTCAGCCTGAAGACAGCACAATAAAAACAAGATCATTACTCTTTCCCTACTTGGTGAAAGCTTTATGGCTCAAACAGCATTTCTAATCCTTTATGTCCTGTCTCTATGACGCATCTAATGAATAATCTCCCTTTCTCCTCTATAATTCACTCGACAGCAAAATAATGTCTTTTAAAAATCACCCAATTTTTTAAGCAGTATCTTATCTCCCTCATTCCCATCCTAATTTTGCAGTTAATGTTTCTTCTCCATTTCCTTACCTTCTTTCCTCCCCAAATATTCCCTTGACCCCCAACACTGCCAATCAGCCATCCGTGGTCTCCGCAAAACACTTTTGCTGGCAGCCTTGCTCCTTGCTCCAGCTTTTGTTCCTGGGGCAGGACATGCCTTCTCCAGAAACACTGTCCACGGACAGAGACCTGCAGCCTAATCGCATTGAGAAAATATCAAATTAATTCTCAGTCTTCTTCTGCAGCCCAGGTGTTCAGCAGAACTGAATACCTGCAGAGTATAGTGGCCAGGAGTGAAAAGTAGCGCTAGAAGTTTAAAAACTGGCTATTCAAGTCTTCTCAGAGGACTGACAGTTTTCTTCCATTAAAGATACCAGAGTAACTAAGAAAAGGGGAATATGCTCCTGTTTTTATGGGCCAGTTGAAGAAAGAACGATTTCCATGAAGATCTCCTTTAATGAGTCATTTGGCAAAGTGTTCCAAGGACAAGCAAGATTTATTACCTTCATCTTGAGGCTGATATGTAGCTAGTATTAGTTACCTACAGCATGCAGATTTGCAACAGTGCGATTAAAAGGTTTATATGACCCACTTCCTATCATCTCCACTAATGAGCTAAAGATCAGCAAGAAAATTCCAAAACCGAGTAAAGACTGAAATCTACTGGGGAGGTGGGCGTGTCCTACACTCATTGAAATAGAGAGAGAAATTACAGAAAGCTGTATCAAGAACATCTTCAAGTATAGGGGAGAAGCAATCCTGCCCACAAATTGTCCACACAAGGCTGTACACACATCAGTTTGGCAGGTTAATAGCAGTATAAGAGGGAACATGATAACTACTTACAAAGAATTCTAAATTGTCTAAGGTGTAAATATTTAAAATGCAGAATTACTCAGGGTAGCTTTGGGTGGGAAAGAAGGTAAAAAATAGAGAAAAATGGATCAAATTTAGAAAGGAAATCTTTGGCTGTTGGGAAGATTTCTTGACATTGAATACCCAGGTCTGAAGCCTTACTCAGTTTTGAATATATTGAAATGAGCAGATACAGAGCAATTTCAAGCCCTAGCATCCAATATAATTTGGAGATGGAGTAAGGTCTCCGCTAGGAGTGAAGCTGCAGAGGGTCACAGCTCTGGGACTGCGGATGGAGGGTTACAGCTGACCCCTACTGTCTGTGTACGCATAGCTTCAGTTGCACTGAACAGTACATTTTTAATGTCTTAAATTTTTTTTTTTTAATTTTTATTTCCCCTCCAGCTGGAGAGGCAGTTTTTCACTACAACAAATTCAAATAATAACTTTCACTCATACTCCTGACAGCACTGAGCCTTTTATTAAGTGCGTGCAACTTCCGAGGCAACCACGGGTTCAGCTCCCCACAGGTCCTTGGCAAGAGCTCGCTGGCCCATCACACCCATCATGGCTGCAAGAGACAGCACTGCCCTGAAGGGCAACGCACCTGAGAGACCTGATGTGATTCATCAGCACTGTCCAATAACTAGAAATACCTAAGGTTCTCAACCCACCTGAAAAAGAATACAAGAAAACGAAAGGAAAATGTATTAGAAATTTACTGTAGCGCATCTACGTTAATATTATTTGTAATATACATATATATAGCACCCACTTTCACAGTCAGGCCCATTTAATAAAACCATATAAATTGGTTTTTTCAGTTTTCCACTCAAAGAGAGGAAGAAATTCATACCCAGCCATCTACAATCCAGGCATGCAGTTGGGAGCCTGGAAAGCTTTTCCCCTGTCAGTACAACTGCTGACATGCTATTCTTCCATCTTCGGCTCCAAAATATACACCTGGCTCTCCTAGCACACTTTAATCCTAGCTCTCCATATCTTAGCCATAGGCTTGTTGAGCAGAAAGAAGATTTTTCATCTTGATTTGTGCTGGAGGAAATCATGTCAGTAGGTTTCATAGAATCATAGAATGCTTTGGGTTGGAAGGGACATTTAGAAGTCATCTAGTCCAACCCCCCTGCAGTGAGCAGGGACATCATCAACTAGATCAGGTTGCTCAGAGCCCCGTCCAACCTGACCTTAAAGGTTTCTAGGGATGGGGCCTCCACTACCTCTCTGGGCAACCTGTTCCAGTGCTTCACCACCCTCATTGTAAAAAATTTCTTCCTTATATCTAGCCTAAATCTACCCTCCTTTAGTTTAAAATCATTACCCCTTGTCCTGTCACAACAGGCCTTGCTAAAAAGGCTGTCCCCATCTTTCCTATGGGCCCCCTTTAAGTACTGAAAGGCCGCAATAAGGTCTCCCCGCAGCCTTGATGTTTCACCATCAACTAATGGCAGCCAAGCTGCTTTTTCCTACTGTGTCATCTTTCCCTCTTTCCACCTATCTGTCATTCATGGAGAGAGGTTGGGAGAGGCTAAAGAGTACTGCAACAAATCCTGGAGTTGCACAAGTGCCATTGCAATGCTATGAGATCCTATGTCCTGCCATGTCCATTAGACGCAGGTGTATGCCAGCAGGCCAAGGAGAAGACTTCTGTAAGCATGTTCATAGCAAATGTTACTGAAGGCTCCTTACTCCTGAAGGACACATCTGTTAAATAAAGGTACACGTGTTTCCTTTTTCTTACACTATACCTAGAAGCTAAATCATGTGGTTTTATCACAAATCTAGTGATAGCTGATATTCCTCTTAAGGCCCTATTTTGTTTTTTAAGTAAATTTTGATTTTTATATGTTGCAGAGAAACATCAGTAAAATGTGATCCCACAATGTCAGAAAAAGCAGGTAGAGAAAGGAAACCTTTTTATTCCCCTTAATGAATCTGAGGTGGGGGGACTGACACATTTCTTGAATGCCTGAAGATGGCAAAGATTAATAAGAAAGGGAAACCAAATCAATCATAAATCTTTATAAACACATGATAAAGTTTTGAAGAACTTTTCCATTCTTCATTTCAGCAACAAGATTAATTCCCAGCTCCTTCTGCAGGACTGTCCCCCTTGAGGTGCTTGGTGATTTTTTTTCTGCAGGGAAGATGGGACAGAAGGAAGAAGGGGAGGAGAGGAGAAAGTAGGAGGGGCTGAAATAAATTGATTCTAAGTTTAATTTCTAAATGATTTTTTAACCTTGACAAAAAGCTGCAGGACTGAGAAGGCGCAAATTTCTGTTCTGTCCCACTGCTTGAGACATTTCCCTGAAGCACGAAAAGCCAGTCACCGCTCTGTGAACACATTATGTCCAACTAAGAAACAGGAGTAGCTCCTACTAGCAACTCCTCAGAGCTGTGGAAAAGGGACATGCCTCCCCACCATGGACTGCGCTGCAGAGGTGCCCCCAAAACCCCAACCCAACGTACCACATCCACCCTGCACAGTGCAGCACCACAAAGTGGTATGGGCTGAGGCCCAGAGGACACATTGCCACCTTGATCCAAAACAACGCACCGGGGGAAGCAGCTACATGAAGCTGAGTTCCTGGCACCAGCTTGGAGATGGACACCCCAGAGCTGCCTCTTGATGCTTCACTGAGCACACCACCACCTCGGTTTTGCATTGTAGGCAGAGAGTTGGGTTTAAGGTGGAGTTCACAAAGCCCATCACACTGAGCACCTAAGGAAACCAGCAAGAACAGCCTTACGCCCCTCCTTTTCACATCGCTTCAGGTATTTCCAAGAATAAAAGACTGGGAAAACCATTTTGTTTCCATTTTTGAATTTCAGAGCCTTTTCCTGTGATCAGCTCTCCTTTCCCCTACCCCAATGCTCTGCAACGAAAATATGGAAAAGGGTACAGGATAGCACTGGTGAGAAAAGGCGCCTGCTGCTAACCTCATGAAAACCAGATATATTTAGTTAGGTTATTAGGATCCATGCTATAACCAACCAAATGCTAATAACAAATGTGCATTCAGTCGGAAGGTCCCTTCTCCTCCAGGGGTTCATGCAACCCCCTTGGAGCTGCAACCAGGCACTCCACTTGAATGGCAGCCATGCAGAACTCCCCCGCTCTTGGCAAAACTTCACAGAGAGACAGAGTTTCCAAGTATACAAAGTTCCTGCAGGTCTGTGCCAATTGTCATGTGTGTAATAGGTAGAGGGCCACCCACCATCCCCTCTGGGAAACCACTGCAAGGGGAGCTCCACGACCACCTTTGCTGCTGCACCTCCCAACAGATGCTGTTTCTTTAACAACAATTTTCCTTTTCATTTCTGAACGGCTGCAGGTCACCATGTAAGCTGAGACCAGTTTGCCAGTCTGTGTCCTTAGGTTGTCTTTTGGCTTTCTCCCTCATTTTTCAGTGTCTTTTACTCCTTCTTGCAGTTTAAGTATCTTACATGTAGCAATTTATATATTGGACAGCAAGGCACGAAACAGTTTCCCTTCTTCTTTACTGTTTCCTTACTTACAAAATGGGCTTTTCTGCAGTTGCAATGTGATTTATCTCTCTCTTTTTTTTTTACTTCCAGTATTTGACAGAGCCAGAATGCATTATTGTACCTGCCGCTGGTGTTTAACCAGGACGCAAATCACTGGCAAAACGGATGCTGTAGTACTGAAATTCATCTTTCACTCCCTACTCCCAGCCCTACCATGGACAGCCTGGTGAGCGTTCAGACAGGGCATCAGCCAGCACCAAGGATTTTGTGCTTCTGACATCTCTCCCTGTGCATCCCATTTCCTCTCTTTATTTCACTCCATTTCCTCTCTTTATTTCTTAGACACAGGTCTAGACTGAACTCGGGAAGAGCTCCACTCTGCAAATGTAAGGTCACAGTATGGAGGACTCCAGTGTGAGACTTAGCTCAAGCAGGCTGAGGACTACTCTAAATAGCAGCATAGATATTCTGTCACATTCAAAAGGAATAAACAAGAAGTGTTTGGATTATAAATGCTTTCACAAGGAGCAAATAGTAAGTATTAAACAAGAAGTCAAATAGTAAGTACGAAACAAGAACTAATATCTGGAAACTAGAGTCAGGCAAATCCAAATTAGAATTAGATGCACATTTTTAAACTTCAAGCGTGATTAATTACTGCAACTTACTGAACTATTGAAATCAAGACTAGATGTCTTTCCAAAAGGCGTGCTTGAGCTACACACAATGTCTTGGACTCCCCAGAAAAATAACGGGTTGAAATTCTACTTTGACCTGATGGTCCCCTCTGGTCCTAAGAGACAATGTCTCCATTAATTAAAAGAGTTGGATAAAACAGAGCTTTCATCAGGACAGCTTTAACAACCCATTGCTATATTAAACCATTGGGGATTTTGCTTGCCTTTTCTGCCAGCTGCATGTTGACTTTTTTAGGACTTGGGTTCCTACAGCAGGCAGTATATCTTCTTTCACAAAGTTGTCCAAATTGTGTTTGAATATCAGTCTTCCTCAGGGCCACGAGTACTGCTCTAAATCAGAAAAAAGTTTTGACTGAGATTCTGAACTTTCGGTCCTTTGGGATGAGAGAAAATCATGTGACTTTTATATTGCACATTGATCATTAGGAAAAGTGTTTCCAGTTCATTCTGCAAGCATTGTCTAGCAAAATTCTGCAGTTGCTCAAAACATTTTTGTGGAATCACTGGCATAGGTTTTTCTTTGCATTTCATGACATTTTTATGGTCGTCTTAACTTGTGGCTTACTCCACTTTACACTGCACAAAAGGCAGTTTTCACTCAGTAATGACAGTTTTCTTGATGCCCTCTACAACTAAGTGGAATGAAATTCCCATGGTTTTATTTTCTGTGTTCTGCACAAGCAGGTCAGTTTACAACTCAACTGAAGCCAATCTAGCTGCTTAGTTCCACTACCAATGTTTTTCAAGAAATTCTTCCTCTAAAGCAGAACATGTTTATCCTGCTTCTGAAAGGTCAACACAAGTCTTTTGTCCTTAAAATATCCCCCAAACTAGGAGAGATTCTTAGATAACCAGATATCTACAAGGCAGATAAGAACTTCTGTTTTTCTTTCTGAAAAAATAATAGCGAAGCAAGACTCCATGTTGTGTTCTCAGGCATGGAGAAATCTTAGGTTTTCTGTTAAGCATAAAAACCTGATCATATTTTAGGACTTGGTGCAACAGGCAGACACTCAGCAGCTATTAAAGTCTTCTGTTAACTACCAGATTATCTAAATGATGTCCAGGAAGTCAGATGTGCCCAGTAAAGATGGAGGAGAAAGCTCTGATCCTGCTTACTGTCACATCATTTCACTGATTTCGGTGGAGTTGCTTTTAGTTAATGAAGTGAAAGGAGGCCCTTTAAGGTTCGCACCATAAAATCTCACATGATTCCTCATAAAAAATATCTCAAGAGCTCTTTCATAGTAATAAAAATATATAGTGTACTGATTAAAACTGCTGTAATTTATACGTGTTAAAATCTCAATTTAAAGATGTATTATGGGGCATGATTCCTTAACCACGACATGCTAGTTTGCATTTCATTACAAACTAAAAATTCAGGAGCTGAGATTGCCATGTAGTGGGAAAGAACAATAGAACTGAATGAAACGATTTCCCTATTCTTCTCTGTTGGGAGGAATCCTTTCCCTGAACAAATGGCAGTAATAATATTTTCCATAGATTTGGAAAGAAGTTGTCAAGGCAAGGTTCAGGAGAGCAAATAATCAGCCTCAGTGTCCATGATGATGATTCAGATGGTCACCACAGTTATTTTTAAAACAAAGGCTCACTTTTCTGGTTCATGTCAGAAGTCGGAAGGGGAAGGAAATTGCAAACTCCACAACCAGTCCCGCGCCCAGTCCTACATCCCATCAAGCTCTTTCTGACCTTCTAATGATAATGAGCGCAAGGATGCTCAACACCTTATGAAAGGGTACCCAACGTCTTAGAACAACCCTTTTGCAATGTATCTTTCAAAACAATCGCTTTGACTTCATTTGAAGGAGCATTTCACAGTTTTTTGCCTGTTCTGACAGTTCACAAGTACCTCACAGCATGCAGGAGCGAAAACCTTGCATTAAAAGTATTTGAGCCAAAGGTGGTATTTCAGATGTCATGGGCTGGAGTGGCCAACTTTCTGAATGGCAAAAGCAGTACAAAATTCTGCATAAGGTTTTGTGGCTAATTCTCCCCTGGCATTATTTAGTTTACTATACTAGTTTATCTAACCGACAGACCTTGACCTGTGGCTTTCATGTTTTCCACGCACACAGGTTAAGGATATCTTTTCAGTCTGAATGACTCTGGGTTGGAACAAGCAATGCCGAGAAAGAAAAGAAGTAAGATTTCAAAGCAAGAGTTTGGACAAACACAGGACTCCTGCGTTACTGCCTGTAGCTGGGAGCAAAATGACCCATGTTTCTGTACACGAGCAGAATCCTCAGAGGCATAAAGATGCTGCACACAGAAAAGCATTTTTAGTGTGTTCAGTAGCTGTAAACAAAGTTATCTATTAAGTTTAATCATTAACTATTTCCCTCCCATCTGTTTAAACCAAGACAAATGCAGAAACTGAAACTGGAGAAAGTCTCTTCCATCAGAGAGCACTTTATACTGCCAGCACTGTAAATGCACTCCACATTAGCTGAAAGCTCATCTCTGGAAGGTCACTAAAAGTAGCAGTAAACTCTCATGAACCAAAGCAGAACAAAACAACAAAACAAAGCAAAACAAAAATCCCACCATATTTTACATTATTACAGAACATTCCCAGTGAGCCACATTCTGAGCTCCTGAACATTAAGGCTTTCAGCTGCTCAAGCTGGTTTCCAACCCACAGTCCCTTATTGTATTCCTACAGCCAGAGGACATCTTGTGCATGCCACCATGTTCACTAGCCTGAACTAAGCTATGCACCTACCTGTGCACTGTCAGTCACCGCTTTGTTTGCTGCAAGCAAGATGGTTTCAGCTTCACCTGCCTTCAACCTGTCTGAGTCAGAGTCCTCTTCATGTTAGTAAGGATCGGATGAGTGTGTTCAATATGTGCTTTACTATCCACAAAGCCATTGGCTTCATGTTTTATAGTGATATTGAAATGAAACTTTTTCCACACCAGTAACAGTTCCTGTCAACACAAGGATATACTGTCCATTTATCTCCTGTGCACCTGCCCTCATAAACTTCCCCTTTCTACAGAAGAATTGATGCCTAGAGGTGATGATCTTCCAGGCTTTCTTCCCAAACAGACACAGACATGAAAGAAAACATTGCATGGCCAAAGCAGTAGAGAGGGTAAGTTACTAAAATCTGGTTATAATTAAGGACTGAAACATTGCTATTCAAGAGGATCGATTTTCTCTCCTGATGTCAGTCGAGAGCGATGCCATTTTGAATAAAGAAGGCTCCATCAGATTAAAAGCACTCAGTGCAGCAGAGTGATGTCTGGGCCAGGTTTTAGTCCGTAGCACAGGAGCCCCCTTCACCAGCACCCATTTACACCTCCGAGGGCTGAGCAATGCTGTGCCATTTTATCCTCCACCTCCGCAGTGTTTCACCCACCGGGCAGAGGTCTGCAGTGGACCCACCTCTCTCTGAAACCAAATAGAAACCCCCAAAGCCTGTGGGAGCCTGATGTTGTGAAACCAAATCTTCAGCATGAAGCAGAATAGAAATTTTAAGGCATGAAGACAAGCCTCCTGTCTCTCCCAAATGCCATTGCCTGCTAGAGGTGGTCCTCCCTTCCCTGCCCCACTTGCCTATACAAAGCACCATGGTCAACAACTCCGCAGCTACCCTCTACTGACAGACATTTTTTTGAAGTGCTGTGCTCTGAACAACATAGAAACAAACCCCTCTGGTCCAGGAGGACGTGTGTGCTTAACTGAAGCTGTTGAAGATGACCTACTCCACAGATGTCAGTAGGAACTGTTCAAGTGTTTCAAAATTAAGCCCCGTGATGAAGGGCTTTGCTGGGTAATGGACCGAGTTCTCCCTATTTTCAGGATGAAGCCTGAAATTCGGCAGACTTCTACTGCTGCAAATAAACAATGCCAATAGCAAGAGTAGCTTTTCAAACTCTTTGACTGAGAACTAACTTAAAGCAGATTTATTCCTACGTTCAGCAGGACTGAGAAAGCACTGCATCATTAGCCATTTGGGACAATATTGCTTCATAAACACATACAGGAAGATATCAAAGTTCTGATTATTCAACTCTGAAATTTTAGTCCAAAAAGTCAGTTCTAGTTTGAGTTAAATTAGAATCTTTTCTTTTTTAATTCAAAGTTAACTGTCATCATAAAACCAGAACAAGATTTTGCTTTAGAACTCCCTGGGGATCCTTGCCTTTAGCCAGCTGTGCTCAAAAGGAGAAGAGAGTACCGGAGTTTTCATTGCATGTGTGGAAAGAGTCAGAAATGCATTGGGAAGCAGAAATACAAATCACAGCTGGACAATCCTTAGCCCCACGTCCTCCAAAAGATGCATCAAAACCTGCTGTGAAAGTAACCCACTTGACTTTGAGAAATAGCTGAACTGCTAGCACACCATACAGGTGCAAGCAGGCAGAATTCCTTATGAAGGGCCTATGGCACCATATATATCCCCTTCTCTTCCACCACTGTCTTTATTTATTTTCTTTTCTAATTATCTGTTTTCCTTTGAGGGTGAAGGGAAAACAATCATTATTTGGTGTCTTTTATGTCAGATGTTTTCATGGATCCAGGATATTTGCTTCCTTTTGGGCTGCCAAGAGAAAAACCTTTTAACAATTAGTGTAAAAGGTGAGGGTTCATTGAGTTTCCAATGCCACAGTATTGTTCTTAATAATATTGATGATGCTGAAGGCCATAATCCATTAGTACCAGGGAATTTAATATCAGAGACAAGGAGATAGAACCATAGAATAGTTTGGGTTGGAAGGGACCTTTAAAGGTCATCTAGTCCAACCCCCCTGCAGTGAGCAGGGACATCTTCAACTAGATCAGGTTGCTCAGAGCCCCGTCCAACCTGACCTTGAATGTTTCCAGGGATGGGGCATCTACCACCTCTCTGGGCAACCTGTTTCAGTGTTTCACCACCCTCATTGTAAAAAATTTCTTCCTTATATCTAGTCTGAATCTACCCTCCTTTAGTTTAAAATCATTACCCCTTGTCCTGTCACAACAGACCCTGCTAAAATGTTTGTCCCCATCTTTCTTATAAGTCCCCTTTAAGTACTGAAAGGCTGCAATAAGGTCTCCCCACAGCCTTCTCTTCTCCAGGCTGAATAACCCCAACTCAGCCTTTCCTCATAGGAGAGGTATTCCAAACCTCGGATCATTTTCGTGGCCCTCCTCTGGACTCGCTCCAACAGCTCCATGTC
>VYZW01014964.1:84819-99620 GCA_013401315.1 Balaeniceps rex
CACAGGCCCACCTCTCCAGCCTGTCCAGGTCCCTTTGGATGACATCCCGTCCCTCAGGTGTATCAACTGCACCACTCAGCTTGGTGTCGTCTGCAAATTTGCTGAGGGTGCACTCAATCTCACTATGTCATTGATGAAGATATTAAACAGTACTGGTCCCAATACAGACCCCTGTGGGACACCACTTGTCACCGATCTCCATGTGGACATTGAGCCGTTGACCACTACACTCTGGATGCGACCATCCAACCAATTCCTCATCCACTGAACAGGCCACCCATCAAATCCGTATCTCTCCAATTTAGAGAGAAGGATGTTGTGGGGGACCGTGTCGAAGGCCTTACAGAAGTCCAGATAGATGACATCCGTAGCTCTTCCCTTGTCCACTGATGTAGTCACTCCATCACAGAAGGCCACCAGGTTGGTCAGGCAGGACTTGCCCTTGGTGAAGCCATGCTGGCTGTCTCAAATCACCTCCCTGTCCTCCATGTGCTTTAGCATAGCTTCTAGGAGGATCTGTTCCATGATCTTCCCAGGCACACAAGTGAGGCTGACCGGTCGGTAGTTCCCAGGGTCCTGGGTTGTTGGCTGTGTCACCTTCTTAGAGGAACACCCCTTAATTCCTTTGAGGTATTTCACTGGTGTTTCCCTGTTGGCTCCTATTACATCAGCAGCCCATGGCTCACCTCCGTAAGACTTCAAGTGTGCTGCAGTGTAGCCAGCACGTCTCAGAGCAACAGGCTGGGGGCCCTTGCTAGCACTCCGTCCCTCTAACCTTGGTGTGTCATCCCACAGCTTTGTCACGGGCAAGCGTGATATTATCTCCCGCCCCCTTCAAGTCTAGTTTAAAGCTCTGTCAATGAGCCCTGCTAGCTCGTGAGCAAAGACCCTCTTCCCACTTTGAGAAAGATGAATCCCACCTGACGCCAGCAGGCCTGGTGCCATGTAGGCCATGCCATTATCGAAAAACCCAAAATTGTGGTGGTGACACCAGCCACAGAGCCATGTATTCATAGACTGGGCCTGTCTGTTTCTTCCAATGTTGCTGCTTGCAACTGGAAGGAGAGAGGAAAAAATAACCTGTGCTCCAGATTCCCTTACCAACTGTCCCAAGGCCTTGAAGTCTCTTTTGATCGCCCTTGGACTACGTGTTGTGGCTTTATGGCCACCCACATGGAAGAGCAATAGTAAGTAATAGTCCAAGGGCCGTACCAGCCTAGGAAGTTTCCTAGTGATGTCCTTAACCCAGGCCCCAGGGAGGCAGCAGACTTCCCTAAGAGGAGGGTCTGTCCGGCATATTGGACCCTCTGTTCCCCTCAGAAGGGAGTTGCCTACAACTATAACCTATCTTTTCTTCCTCATGGAGGTGGTCATGATATGGGAGGTAGGCCTTTCTGACCCTGGCAACACCTCTGGTGCAGATGGACTGTCATCCACATCATCCATTGACTGGCCTTCCACATCCAGAGCCTCGCACCTGTTGTACAGAGGCACCTGGGAAGGCGATGTGGGCAAGGAGGGGGTTTACCTGCCACCCCGAGCATGGACTTGCCTCCATTCACTCCCTTCCTTTAAGCTACTCTCTTCAGCCTGTCAGGTGGAGGATACAGGATCCCCTTGATCTTGTTTTTTTTCTGGTGGTTGTTCCTGTTCCTGTCTCAGGGAGGGCAGAGAATGGTTCCACCAGCCCACCTCTTTCTCAGACTCCCTGATGCTCCTTAACATTTCTACTTCCTCTTGTAGCTCTGCCACCAGGCTGAGCAGATCGTCCACCTGGTCACACCTCACACAGCGGTTCTCACTACCGCCATCCGTTACCAGCAAAAGGCTCTGATACTCTCTGCAGCCTGAGACTTGGGTGGCTGCATGTTTTCGTGGGAGCTCTGTCTGGGTTGCCATATCCATTCTGGCGAGTGCAGAGGACATGACTTTGCACCAGGTGGATACCATAGCTAAGCTCCTTCTGAGAGGGTGATGACCACCAACTGAACCCACCTCTTGAGATGGTAGGGTGACTACACCCTTCCACGCAAACTGCTGCACAAACTGCCACACCATGCTCTGTTGGCAGCGCTCCTGGTCGCTTGCACTCCCCAGGCTGCTTTTTATAGGCATGGAGGCGGTTGCGGTTGCTCTGGCAACCCCCAGGCCTCGTCAGCAACTCCCGCGAGAGCTGCTGGCTCCTGGCGGGTCCGTTTGCTGCCCTGGCGTTTCCCTGCCTCAGGAAAACCCCCTGTGTGATGAGATCTGCCACTCCATTGTGGATCGGGCTGGCTCCGGAGCAGCTCCCCTCAGCAACTGACATAGCTATCACATCTCTGTTGGGAAATGATTGTGAAAGGTGCTTTGTTGCAGAGGATTCGAGACTCACAGAAGTGATGGAACAGGCTGAATGCAGCACGGTTCTGCAAGTGATGGAGGAAGGCCTGAGACACCGCACGGTTGTTCATCCTCTTCGCTTTTCTGGCAAAGCTTTGGTGCTACATAGAAGACAGGTTTGTACACAAGTACTAGATAGGAACCCAGGAGATATGGACGTAGTTTCATGTTACCAGATAGGAAGCACAGCAGTAAACATTAAATCTGTTTTCTGTGTCTGTATCTCCCAGCAGCAACAATTCAAAGGGTAACTGATAAAGACTCAAACTTCTTTCTAGCAGAACTTAATCTTCTAATTACTAGTCATCTTCTCATCAAGAAGATACTGATTGAAGAGGCTGAGAAAAGAGCACGAAAGACGAGATTAATCTGCAGCGATAAGAAACTAAAGGTCAATATGACTAAGTATAAAAGTGCCTCTCCTAAAAATGACAATATGGTTGTTCAGTGAACAGCTATTGCATGTGACCATCATTACCCCACTTCTGGACTTTCCCACCGTGTTTCACAGAACTAGGTGCAGCCCCATGGACTGAATTTGGCAGCTTCCCTACTCGAGAACATTTGCACTTACCTTCCAGACTTCCAAGTGTAGAGGTGCCAGACCTGGCCTGTTGTAGAAAGCTGGGTCATGACTTTAACTGCATGTATTCTGGTGAAATTTGGATGTTAGTGCAGCCGTGTAGCATACTACTGATGCAAGGAGGAGCAGAATCAAGCCTGCAAAAATTTAGGACCATCTGATGTTTAGAATTAGGGTTTTGACTGGGGTATCCCCTGGGGTTTTGCCTTTCTTGTTCAGGAAGGAGCTAGTGTCACATATAACAAAAACCTATCTAATATCCATTTTTTCTCCTTCATGTTATTTCTTATGCTTTTTAATCAGGAAGAAAAAAAAAAACAACAAACAGTGGGTCTGAAAGTCAAATCATTGATTTAAACATACAGAGCAGTGTCTGCCTTGAAATGAACACTCAAGACAAGTGCTGTGTTTTAAAAGATCCCCAGGTTGCAGGCTTAATATGAAGCAGTTCTCAGCATAATGTATTTTACTGGCTTTCCAAATAACAGCCTAGCCACGAGTATAGATCTCCTGAATGTTCCCAGCGTAAAAGATCAATTAAAGAACAGGTAGCTTGATGTTTGCAATCTGTCTTTTAGTAAACATTTCTCTTTCTCCTCCTCAGTTGGAAAATTCCTGCTGGGTTCTGAATGGCGGAGACCTTGAGGAGCCTTCGTGTTGGTAAAACGTAACAGATGTATTTCTTTTTTCTTGTTGTTTCCACTGATAAGGATCTTCTAGCAAAACTGTGCTAAGCCTTTCTTCCTAAATGCATTCCCCAGCCAGCCCACAATGGTTCTTTGACTTCCAAAAGTCAACATTTATTGCAGTGAAAAGAGCATGGAAATGGGACATCCATTTTAGCAGTGATCAGGAAGAAATACCATATATGACTGAGGTCTGTATGTTATCCACCTTAAAATATCTGATGAAGTTTAGGAGCACTTTAGCCATTAAATTCAGTTTTCTGCTATTGCAGACATCACTTTATATAAAACACTTTGGACTCCACCTTATAGACAGTCCAGCTTTTTGCTCTCATTCTTCCTGCCGGAAGACTGTTCAAATAGTTGATTACTTTAATAGCTAGGAACCTTTTCAAATATTCTTTTTCAGTGTATTCACAGGCAATATACACTCATTTGCTCTTGGGCCAACACTACCCTTTAGCTTAAACATAGCTTTTCTTTCCCTGCTCTTCATGCCTCTGATCCATGTATAGACACCAGTCCTAAGGAATCCAGTCTCACCTACTTAAATATGATGCAGCCTAGAAGTAGCATCCTAAAGCCAGGCAGTCCCTGGGATTCATAACTCCCATAGCTGTCAAATAATGAACTCTTGAGCTACATCTCTATCGGCTACACACTTCCAGTGTGTGTGTGAGACCTGGGCATCCACGCCGGCAGCTCGTAATTATTCAATACTCAACTGATAAAATCCAGCCACTTGTCTCCTCAGTCATTTCCAGCTGATTACCTCTGATCTGTTTTGTTGTTAGGCCGAAGGCCATGACACAAGTTCCCACAAACTGCAGTTAAGGTGATGATTTCTGTTCTGTTGTATTGCATTGGCCTCCTTAAACTTCAGCACTTGATCACAGGTGGGAGAATTTGCTTCATGGGATTAACACACACAGTACCAATGACTGGTGTAGTGCTCCATCTTCTTCATGACCAGAAATGCATAGGTGCTCTATGCTTGTGAAATGGGAAGTATTCGCTCATTTCAATTCAGAGCAAAAAGAACGTTTTGTAACCCAAAACCAGGGAAAACTGTGACAGGGCCACTATGAGTTCAACCCTTGAGAAGTGCCATCAGAATAAGCTGCATTTTCTTTATCTGATTCAAGGGTTGAATCAGCAAAGCCAAATTTTAGGAAGACTAAACTTTGACAAATGTAACACTTTCTTACTTGAGGGTAAGTACAATACAGGTGTGATCCCACAGACACATCCTACAAAGCACATAGTGTGCTGCAGGTTCATCCTGCAGAACAGACCCTGTTCTGGCAACAGTTCTCACCAAGCTGAGTCCAAAGAGCACATCTTGTTATGTCCGAGACCCACCGACAGTCCTCAGGTGATGTTGACAGGTCTTTCCTTCTGCTGGAAAATACTCAAAATCATCCAGGATCGTCCTCAGGTTTTTCCATTCTCCTGGATAGTGACAAGATGAACAATGAGTGTTTAAGATGTGAATTTTGTCTTTTAACAGTGGAAGGCACAGAGACACAAATTTAATGCTTGAGATGAAAGTCAGAATACATGGTTTGTAAGGACAATGAAAGAATAAAGTTCACATCTTTTGCTTGGAAAAGATGTCTTTTTTTCCCTATTCTCATTCTCAACAGTAGTTGGATCATTTTTATTCATATGTGAGGAAGGAAGCAAACCCAGAAAATTTCATCTGGAAAAGTGAATGTTCCTTTTCTAATAATATTTCACACTGGAGAAGTATCTCCCTAACTTAGTGCATACCAATTCTCTAAAGCAAAAAAACTCAAAAGGCAGCACACTGAAATTACATAAAATAAATAATAATCTGCAATTTTTTGCCTGAGATTGTTCTGTTACTTTCCCCAACCCAGCCCACTAAAAAGCAGCTATTTGATTTCTGTGTTATACACTGCCTGTTGTTTGTCAGCAGGAAAAATTCAGTGTACTAAAAATGCTTATTGCTTTGAGAGCAATAATAAAATGTGTGCTTGTCTTCAGATTAGCTATCAGTGTTTTTTCCTGCAGAGACTGAGAGAAATATAGAGAGGTGAAATTCCATGTTGTTATATATAAAATAGTCTTTAAAGAAGGGCATGGGGAGTTAGCTGCATTGATATTAATGGGTCTCATGCAGCTAAATCCCTGCTCACTACTTATAAAACATAAAAGATATGAAATTTAGAATCTTGATCATAAAACACAAATTAAATCAACACAGTCTACTTCAGAGAGCACGAATATATTTCATTTCATTAGAAAATAATAAGCCACACTGGCATTTGGACAGAAATGAAGCCTGCTTGCTAGAGCACACATCTCTTTCAGAGCAGAGTTTTATATCCTTATATCATTATCAGCATGACAAGGTCTCCCCAGCACAATGGTTCTCACACCAGCAGGATGCTTTTTATTTCCTTCATGGATGGTGGGAAGCTTGCTATAATTCCAGCCGTGATTTCATTGCATCTCCAGTGGAGCTATGATAATGCATTAAAATAGAAGAAACTCTCTTCTGGAATATTTCTCAACCTAAGGAGAGAAACAGGACCAAGGTCAGAAGGGTAAGCAAGGCAAATGAAAGAGAAATTACTGGATCAAGGTGAGGTATTATATTAGCACAGGACTGGTGAGAAACCAAACGTTTTCTAAGCCTGAATCAGACGACCTGGCTGTTAGACCAGGAGTCAGTAGCTGACAGGACAGTAGCAGCGGATGGCTCATGGGCTGAGCCTGACGCAGAGGCACAGCAAAATGGCATCGGTTGCATCTTGAGGTGCAGCTGAGAGTCCAAGGCACTCCCTGCCGGGGAGGCACGATACTCAGCCGCTCAGCAGCAGCTTGCTTTTGTGAGGGACAGACCTCGTATTTTCAAAATGTTGTCTACTAGCCCACTGAACCTCTGACTTAGAATAGAAGAATACAGTGTGGCAAGCAATGCTTGAAAGCTTTCCAACCTGGGCACTAGACCATGCTGACTACCTAATTCAGCTGGAAGTTAACCAACCTGAAGGGCTAGCATGGAGACTGTACAGCTAAGAGAAAACGTTTCGAGAGGACAGTAAGGCTGGTGGAGCTTTCAGAAACCTTTTTAAGAAAGCCTGTGCTCATTTCTATTCTCCATCCCTTTCCTGCGCTTCTCAGAGACGCAGAGCTATAGAGGTGATCTCTCAGGCACAGCAGGCCCTCAGAGTTACCATTATTTACTGCACTTCTGAAATGTCCAGCTTTAGGCATCTTTTGTCCCGCTATTCTTTTACGTTCACCTCATTCCTTACCTAAGGTCTTTCTTACCTGAAGCACACCATGTAGCTACGTTTGAATACTGTATGTTCTTCATTGTGTGTTTTTATTTTTTATGTTTCCACTGACGCATTTTCACCAGATAAGTGCTTGTTATAGGCTAAATCATACCCCAGTGCTCTAAAACCAAAGTGACAGCATTGGTCACAGTACACCTACAATGGATTAAATCCACTGTAAGAAGTTTAATTGCTTTCCCTTTCCACTGCTTTGGCTGCTCATTTCTAAAATGACTGCAAAATGCTGCCAAACAGCTTCATTCGATTTTCTGCTAGTGCCCAGGTGAATATGGGCAGTGGCCAACTCTAAGAAGAGGAAAACTAGAGAGGTTGAAGTTCATTTCCAGGCTTGTTGTCTTTCTTTCATTACATGCGCAAATAATGTATTGGTATTACACATAAAACATCTTTTATGTGGCTATAAATAATGGAAAATCTTAATCCGGAAAGAAAAGTCCTTTAAAACCCTCTACACAGCAAACTGGATTTTTTTTTAAAAGCCTGGTACATTCCCCTGTTTGCTCACCACGGCTGAAGCAGAAATGGACAGCTGTAAAAGGGAGCCCTCCTCACCATCACATTCTTTTTTTACCTTCTGCTTACTAGCTGAAGTTTAGCATTTGTTCAAAAGATGATATATTGCTTTCCGTATATGTTCCTTATCCTCCCAGATACAGAATCTACCATAATGTCTCTTCACACACAAATATTCAAAAAGAAAAGAAATAGTAACTAAGCAGCACAACAATATGCTCCCTTTTCCCATCATTTCTGCCCCTGTTTCACAGTGAATCACAGCCTCAACAGGCAGTGTCTGCATGAGGCTTGGCTTAACACGGTGGAAGAGTCAGCACTCTCTCTGCTAGATGCAAGGTGACCCGGTGAGGGGCTGGCCTCCTTTTGCTGCCTTGGGGACCTGCTTGCTAGATCTGAGCCTTTCCACACAGCTTGATGCTGGGCTACTCATCTGCTGCCTGTTAGAAGGTGAACAGGAGCAGGGAAGCAATTCAGAAAATGATCCATGCTTCCACTTCTTAGCAATGTTTGACAAAAGTGAGAGGCGGGGTTGAAAATGAGACCCCATGTACAGAAAACACAACACTGCCACACATTGGATGGCTACATTGACGATCAACCAACTGGAGGCTCAGCTTTTTTCTTCCATTCAAGGGAAATTAGTACTTTGTTTTGTAGTTATGTGCACACACATGCACACGCACACACACACATGTCTCAGCTGGGCTTGGTCCACTGCCTGGGAAACCCACCAGTCAGTCACTCCCAGGAGCCTTGCGTCAGGTACTGTTGTGATAAACATTTATGCTTCTAAAAACCATCACCAGCAAGCAGTCCTCATACTTGCATGGGAACCAGACCATAGTCTTCAGCCATACACTTCAACTCCACGTGTCCTCAAGAACAAACCAAATTGTATGAAGTTGCTTAGTCACAAGTGGAACCTGTTTATGAAAAGCTTAGCAGGGTAAATGGCCTCAGAGGACTATCACCCAGCACCTCCCTGAATGAAACAAGAGGGACAAATCCAGAGTGGAAGGGACATTTTAACCTGTTTGTTGATAACTGACAGGTGTAATCAGCACAGAATCGCTATCTGCAGCTTCTCAACCTATACAGCAAATCTGGCAGGCCAAAGGGGTTGCCAACATTTTCTTCAGTGCTGTGATCAAATGCTGCCTGTCCTGCGCTTCTGTAAAGCTTCAGCCTGATGGAGTGAGTGTCAGCTTAGCAGGTTTCATTTCAGTGCCACTGGCTGGAGATTTGTGAAAGATGCAGCTGCAGGGTCTGTAAAATACACACAGTATGTCTTCAGATGGCATGAAAAAGGTGTTTGTTTGCCATTTCGTAACTTTGCTTGATAAATTCCTCAAGCTGTCCTTGGCTTTTATGTCAACAGGATAAAGTAGGCTTTTCTGTCTTGAAACTTTGTCTGCCCAGCAGCCCCATTTCCAGATACATGTGCCTGCTCCTTCCCTGGAGGACAATGAGCCCCTGGGAGGATGGGCAGAGTTGCCTTTGTCATGTCCATCAAGCTAGCTAGGTTAAAGCACTCACCTGCCAAATGCAGGATGGGATGTGAGACGGGAGAAAGACCCATTCCCATGAATTGTTTTCTCGGTGGCAGAGAGAGGTTCAGGGCTCCCGGCTCCCAGACATTTCTCCTCCCCCCTGCACCACGCTCTGCTGCATCAAGGCGAGTGCTTCTGGGAACATGCTGGGGACTGGATCCCAGCTGAAAGTAGCCCTTCAAAAATAGCAATTTTTAAACTGAATCATTTTCCAAATCACACTCTAAAATTACTTCCCTTCCTGGCAAGCTCCCTGCAGCTCTTCAGTACGCAGGCAAGGATGGATTTGGAGGATGCAGGTTTCTCAGGAGCTGCACCAATCCCATTCTGCAGGTTCCTGCATCCATCCATCCATGCATCTGTCCATCCGCCCCTCCCTCTCCAGCACTGTGAACCTCAACCCCTCTTTGAATACAGGGGCCACCTCTCTCACCTTAACAGAGAGATTTACAAAGAGCTTTTCCTCTTTCCTCCAAATTATTGTCAAGAGAAATGGCAGGCTGCAGAACACTTTTGCTGCCTAGTTGGCCATTCAGTCCTTTCAAAAATTCAGCCATTCACTTGGAGAGCTGAAGGATGCTGATCTCTTCTGAAAGCCCTGGCCCTGGTTGTGCTGAACAAGGTGAGATCCAAAAAAACGCAAGAAGGTGACTGGTTTGTTGCCTAATAGTCTACATGAACACCACAGTGGGTTGTGTATTCAGAGATTATCCTTTGTAGGGTCTCAGAAATATTACAGAGCTGCTTCTCCCTGAGTTGTAGAATACTATCTTTCCATTATTAAAATGTATTAAAAATCCTTTGCATGCCAAGACACTGTCTGAGATTTCCCTGCACAAAGCAGTAATAGAAAACAAATTAGCAAAACTAATGCAGGAAGAACATAACCCACCAGAGTGGAGGGTTTGCCCATAAAATGTGGTTTCATACCGCCAAAGACTGAGATGAAAATAAGTCATCTGAATACAGAACAAACTGCACAAGATGCTGGGTGCCTTCAGCTTCCATTGACGTTACTGGCAACTGAGAACACAATAATGTGCTCAGGATGCTCAGAGCACTATACAAGATCAGGCCTTTTGAAATTGGCTATTCATCACATTTAAATTGAATGTAATTGTCAGGGCTGAATAGCTAATTAGATTATTCTCTCTCTCAGTGAGAACAGTGAAAGTGAGAAAGCGTAGTTAGGCCTCAGGAAAAATAAAAAAAGAAGGTCGTTCCATAACTGTCCATAAATTATCAGGAAGAATGCAGGAATCTTTTGATTTAAACAGCAATTGTTTTCTGTTTCTCTTAAACCCGTGGAAATATTCTCTTAGTAAAACCACCTCTTTAGTTAACAGTACTCCTGTTTAAATACAGCTTAGCATCCCCTAGCAGTTAGACCTAGCAAGTCAAAACTTGCACATGGTTGACTCCTACCTCTCACCCTGACTTGATTTTGAGTTTGGGAGTACAAGAAAGGGTTCCCAAAGGATTTCCAAGTTTATCTCATCAGCTTCTTCGGCTCTGCTCTCATGAAAGCCACAGTGCTACAGACAGAGTAACTAGGGCTTATGCAGCCCAGCTACCTGATAACAGTTTCAGCCCAAGACTCAAGACAGATCACCTGCTAGCCAACCCATAAAACGGCTTGGTTTTCAACCCAGCTGGCTGTAGTAGGCAACTCGTGGCTTCAAGACCAGCTACAACCCTGCCTGTTTTTTCTCTCCCCTCCCCAAAAGGTCACCCTGGTACAGACATGAGACAAGAGAGTATAAATGGCCATTTGGGTCACCGGGCTGGTCTTTTGCTTCAAAACCCACAAAAGTACTCTGAGGGGACGAGGAGACATTAGTAACATCTAAGGCTCCACGGAAACACATACTTTTTTCCTAATACTCTGTAGTTAGTATACTTTTCACTGTCTCAATCTGTCATCGCGCTAAGTAGGGTACCAGGAAGAACTCGCCCTCCATCCCAAAGTATCCAGACTTCTAACTTAGGAAACTGGCATATTCACTTATGTTATGCATTATGACTGAAGCCCTTGCTTACAATGCTACCAATGCTCTGATTGCATAGACTACCAACTACCTCATCTATTTCTTTTAATTACAAAGTAATACCAAAGCAGAGACTGTCCCCTTAAATCCAGTAGGAGGTACAAGTGAAGAAGAGGACTATGTCATTGCCTGTGCAGTTTGTTGAGCATCCAGACTAACCATAAGGCCACTCATTGAAAAGTAATTTCCTTGGCACGCATTACAGATCAAAAACTAAACCATATTGGGCTGTATAAAGAGCAGCACAAAAACATCTGCACATTAATCCCAGCTGCAGTAACAGTTACAAATCTATCTGTCTTCGGTCACTGTCAAGGTAGAAAATATGTCCAGCTACTACGAACCAGCTGTACATTTCAGGTCAGGGACTGTATGGCATGTTTACATTCAAATTGTGTGAGACAATTCCAAGTAATTACTTGAGACGTTTCCATGCTATAGCAGTAAAAAGCTGCTAAATTATATACTTGATTTTTTTTTCTCAGCAGATATTCGCTGCAAAGTTAGTGGGGACATGTACGAGTGAAGCCTGTATTGACACCAAGAATCCAGCTGTGCAGGTCTTGGTATCCCTGAAGTCAAAAGGAGCGGTCTTGCTAACTTGCTTGTAAGTCACACAGTCAAACCATGGCTGAGAATTTA
The DNA here is from genome assembly GCA_013401315.1 of Balaeniceps rex. Lineage (NCBI taxonomy): Eukaryota > Metazoa > Chordata > Aves > Pelecaniformes > Balaenicipitidae > Balaeniceps > Balaeniceps rex. The sequence goes on from VYZW01014964.1 coordinate 96,556, forward strand.
AGGATTTTACTCACAAAAGAAAAAAAAAGAACTGTTCCCTTGAAAGGAATAACAGTAACTGGGCTGTTTAAGTTTTAAAATACCATATTAAACTTTAATAATGAGACGTGATGTTCAGCGTTACGACCTATTTTCAGACAATGGTTTAATTAAACATTTAATGAATGCATCTAATTTCTTTGCACGAGCTTCACTCTAAACAACCAAGATAATAATGTAAACATCACTGTTTGATTATTAAAATAATTGCTTTCACAAACATCGGTCTCTTGGCAAACAAAATGGCTGGTGCCATGCATACAATGCACCCACTGTGCATCGGTCCAATTTTAGCATAAAACCCAATTTACAGTTGACCATCAGCTTTTAAAAAAATCCTAGGCAAATGGTTTTAAACACAGTATATTTTCGCCAAATGCCTGAAGATTCGATTCAATTAATCAAGGATATTCATAAAAATATCATTAATTTAACCAAACAACTGCCTTTAGGAGTTTTCCCCAAGCAGAGACGCAGCAGCAGCTTCAAGACGTTTCCTCAAACAAACTCTGGTATCCAGATCAGATTAACCAAAATCGTGGCCTTCCTTTAAGCCCAAGTCCTGTAGCTGTGGAGAATTTGTATCCAGCTAATGGAGTTTTTCCAGGAGTTAGTTACTTTGGAAAGGGCCATACAGTTTCAGCAAGTCTTTAATGAAAAAAAAAGATGGATATTTCTTCCCCCCCCCCACTTTATAACCAAAAAAATGGAGTATTTTTGCAAAACTATGACAAATTTTCAAGACTCTAAGTAAAAAAATCTTAGTGAAATGAGCTGTCAAAACATTTTGAAAATCTGTCAACAGCTCTAATTCTTAGAAACCATGATTTGGTGATGCTTGAAATATTGTCTTGTCCATGCTGAAGCAGCTAAACCATGTTCCTTGCTGCTTCAGCTTAGTTTTTTTTACTTCATGGAAAGTTACCGGTATGCTTTCATATCCATTATGTGATTCTTCCAGCTAATCGGCATCCCACCAGTGTCGTTGTTTCATAGGCAGGACATCTCCAGAAAGGTCACCGCAGACTCCACAGTCAGTCAGCTTCTACTGCTTGGAAAAGATTCAGTCCTGTCACCCAAGGAAATAGCCAATCTTTCAGTCTCCATCTATGGCCCAATCATCACCCAAGAGGGGACAATGCATGGCATGGTGAGAATATGAGTTACACAAACTTGTCTAACCATCCTCCCTCTAAAAACATCACTGGCCTTCCACAGCAGGTGAAATTGCTGAGCACTCCAGAGAACTGGACCCTCATTTTAATGTTTTCAACAGGAAAAAAAAAAAAAGGAACAGTCTTATTTCCCCTGCAAACACAAAAATACCAGGAATCCAATCCAGCTGCAGCAACACAATTCCCATGTATTCAGGTAAATGAGCTTAGATTTACAGCATCTGACACAGTGGATTGCACATCATCACTCCTGGATTACCGGAGTGGAAATTATTTCTAACTATAGCCATTGGCACTAAATGGTCCATATGTGACCTACCACATCAAGCCCTTGACTATCCATGGGAGACTTCCCACTCATTCCAATGGGCTTTTGATTAGGTCTGATATACTTTCCCATGTTTTTTCTGCTTCTTTTGTCCTTGAGATCTGCTATTACATCCCACAGCTATTGGGCTTACGATTTATTGGTTTAATTATTATATTTTTATTTGGTTTTAGTATTTATAATGGGACACAACTGACACTTTGAAATAGGAGCCACTTTTTCCCTTCAGGGTTGCACGTGGTATTGGTCGCCTTGAGCACAACAGAAGATTGGAAATCTTTGATACTTCTGGACACTTTTCTTCCACCTCTATTGAACAAAATGCTTTAGCACAAAAGCAATAATGGCAAAAAGCAAAGTTTAAACGTGTTAGTGGCTATCAAAACATGATATATGAGTACTTTGTAAACTAAGTTGTTGCATTTTATCTGTGGTCTTTTCCTAGGAAGCCTAGGTGCAAACCCAAGCCATTTTCTTCACCTGGTGAGTATGAACACTCTGTTAGGAAGGGAGGAAATTCTCCCGTTATAGATGTGGCCAGAAGATAACTGCCAGTAACATGAAATCTCAGGGCAGAGCAAAACCTCTCAGATCCAAAATAAGAAATAAATGTGTGAAGAACAGCTATGGAGAAGTCCTAGTGACAGTAAATACCCATTTGCTAAAAGGCATCAAGTAGCTACCTAGAGGCAGCAAGGATTTTCCTGTATAAAAAATATAAAACCTAGGTTAAAAAAACCTCATAAACCAGGGAACAAACTCCTATCCAGGTGAGACTGACATTGGCAGTTGCAAATTGTGGGGACTATTTGGTCTTCCAAGCCCAGATCTTTCCGACACGTGTTATCGTCCCCTGCACACACGTTTGCAGGACTGGCATTGCTCCCATCCCCTTTGCAATACTTTATCAGTGTGAATTCTCTTTAAAAAAAAAAAAAAAAATGTTATTATCTACTACAAGTCTCTCAGGAAAGGACTGCAGTTGTTACTGCAGCCTAATGGATAAGAAAGGCTATAGTGTTTGTTCCAAGCCAAACAGCAAAGAAAGAATCCACCAGCTCAGGCTTTCAGACACTAGCTAAGATTGAATGGGCATTTGGCACTAAAAGCAAAATCTATCATTTTCTTGGGTCTAACTTTGTGCAGCCCAGAAACTGGAGTCAGATCAGAAACAAGAATTCGTGCACCTAGAAATGGCTGAAATTAATTAATTAGTGCTCCACCGACCACCACCAGCTCCCTCAAAACTACCTCTCTTGGCACCGGGCATAGAGAAAAGGTTTTAAAGCTAAAAAACCTCCGCAACGGCAAGGCGCATCGTACATATGACGAGAGGGCAGCCCCCTTTGCCGTGTCCCCCCCTTCCCCGAGCGTGCCGGGGGGGGCGGCAGCTGCCCGGTGCGGCGGTGGGGAGCGGAGACCCGGGGAGCGGCGGGCAGGGCAGGGCAGGGCTGGGCAAGGCAGGGCAAGGCAGGGCCGCCCCGCCCCGTCCCTCCCCCGGGCCGGGCGCGGCGGCACCCCGG
>VYZW01014964.1:99820-125111 GCA_013401315.1 Balaeniceps rex
CCGCCGCGCCCGCCGCGCCGCGCACCGGATGATGCCCCCGCGGGGGGCGGCGGGCTCCTGCCGCCGGCGGCGCCTGGCGCCCCTCAACGAGGACAACGGGCGGTTCCTGCTGCTGGCCGCCCTCATCGCGGCGTACCTAAGCGCCGGCGCCACCGTCTTCTCGGCCCTCGAGAGCCCGTCGGAGGCGGCGGCGCAGCTCCGCTGGAACCGGACCCTCCACAACTTCAGCCGCATCTTCAACATCAGCCTGCCGGAGCTGCGCGCCTTCCTGCGGAGCTACGAGGCGGCCATGGCCGCGGGCATCCGCGTCGACGCCCTGCGGCCCCGCTGGGACTTCCCCGGCGCCTTCTACTTCGTGGGCACCGTCGTCTCCACCATAGGTGAGCGCCGCCCCGACGGCCCCGCGGCGGAGGCGCCCGCCCTGGGGATGCCGCGGCCCCGGGGCGGTCGTTATAGCGACCGAAGTTTGGGGAGAAGCAGCGCCGCGTTTCTATGGCAACCGGGGCCCTTGCCGCCGGGGGAGGGAGGGGGCGGTCCGGGTCCCTGTCCCCCCCTCACCCCCAACCCCGGGGGGTCGCGGTCCCACCGCTCGCCCTGCGGCCCCGCCCGCCCCGGGGCACGGAGCCGGGGACCCGCGCTGGGCTCCGCTCCGCAGCGCTCCGGCTCCCGCCGGGGCCGCAGGACGGCTGACCGTCGCGGCAGCCGGTGCCCCGGGCCGGCCGCGGCGGGGGCCCCGTCCCTCCCCAGCAAACTTTTGCCGCCGGCTGTGCGGTTGCATGGTTGGGCTTCAACCGGCCCGAAGGAGCGGACGGGGCTGGTCACCGTCCGAGCAGCTCTGGTCGCTCTCCGAGCAGCCCTGCCCGCGGTGGGATGCGTCTGATGGCCGAATGACTCGTTGCCGGGGGAGGCGGCGCGGGGGCTGATAGCCAGCGGGCTACTGAAGGTGCTGAGCGATAGCCAGGCTTTCGCGGTGCCTGGCCGCTGAACTTGATACTGGTTTTCACGGCTGGCAAAGTTAAGATGCGTATGTGAATAAAGACATAAGCTGCATGTAAGCCGTGTGTCTTCTAGCTGTGCCATACACATTCTCGGTACATCGCTGGCTACAGCTGACTGCAGTTATTCATATCCGATAGGTGTTTAGGAAAAGCAGCACTTCATGAGCAAATGATGAGTTTGGGGGGGAGGAATTTGTTTTACTCTAAAATGACCGTTTTTTACTCTAAATTTTTTTACTCTAAGAGCACCGTTAAGAACTGTCGTGTGGGAGATTTGCTTGAAGTAAAGCTGTGGCTATCTGCTGCTCTCGGAGTATTGCTTGAGAAATCCTGTCCCTGCGGACACAAGATCTTACCGATTTTCTCTCTCTGCCAGTTTTTAAGTTTTGTAACAAGCCAATTGTCTTGGGGCTTCTAAGCGTAAATGCCACGCTTTCCCTTTATTAGAGAGGAGGAAACGCACCGCTCATTATTGCGCTTGCATTCATTAGGTTCGGAAAATGTTTTATCAATAGTGACTAATCTGTATAATAGAGTCGTGATGGTGACTACAGCAATGTTGTCAAGTATTGTTACTTTTTGCATTGAATAATTCAGTTAACTTTTCCTTTTCAAGTACATTCAATAGTCCAGTCATTAAAACACCATTTTAATTAAATGTTAGGCCTTCTTCATCACAAGAATGTATATTTTTAAGAGATCATGATGACTGACCTGAATGGGTGGGGAAAAAAGTCAATATATTAACAAACCCACTCTTTCCTTACACCTGCTGTAGCAAAGAGAGAAATCTTCAGGAGATGTGTAAACACAGATCCATTCACTTCTCCACCAACCCTGGCTTCTCCTCTCTGTGGTTATTGAAATGTAAAATGTTTCTTCTTCCTTTGCAAGCATTTGTTTGCATCTGAACTTCATCGCCCTGTCTGCAGTCATTTCTACCTGGGCAGAGGGAATGAGAAACTCAGCAGGGTTTTTTGGCAGTCTTGGCAGGTGTAAATGGCTGAACCAAGAATTGTGTTTCTCATATTCCTGTAGTGCAGCCTAGGGCACCGCTCTCTCTTTGTAGCAAAGAATGTCTACATCGCTCACATGTGAGATGGAGGCTGAAGATTGTTTTTCCCGAGCTACAACAGAAGCCAGATTCTGGCAAGCATTCCCCTGAGTAGTACATTCTCTTGGCCTACTATCTGCTAGTATTTCTGGATTACTTACAGTGCTTAGTGTGAGTTCAGCGAGCCTGCTGTAGAGCAAGGTTTTGCTCTGACTGAGGAGATGGAGCAGAAAGTGGCTCCAAGTGGAGCTGAGTTGTGCCTTTGGGCACAGCGACGGCCATGGCAGAGCCGCTGTGCTGGGGGTGCCAAGCTGCACGGCCCCAGCAGGAGTAGTGTCTCCTGGAGTATCAGCATCCCAATGCTGTTGCACCCCATCCCAGCAGAGCTTTTACCAGCTATGTGTACAGAGGAACTGCTGCACCCACCTCAGTGCTGCTCCTTGCTTGCCTCTTCAAGGTGCTGCAGCTTGTAGAGAGGCTGAACTCGGTGAGCTCAGCAGCTTCTCCATGGGCAAGGCTTCTTCCACCACACAGTTGTGTTCAGTTATTATTGGCGGCTGTGTTTGCCTAGCAAAAGCAAAAAAAAACCCAGTGAATTAACTAGTTGTCCCGCTAAAACCCGAAAGCTGTACTCACAATGAAGCGTGCACAAGGCTTTCTCACTCACAGTCGCAGCATGGGAGAAACCAAATGGTAGACATTAAAATGTCACCTGGGGGAGCAGTTCCAGAGCCGTTCTTTCATGGTCCCTTTGTTCCCTCCCAGCCAGCTCATTTCTTTACCTACCTACCTGGAGTACCTTTGATTCCGCTGTCAGCTCAAACACCATATTATCCCGGTTCACAGCAGTTTCACTTGCCTTCGTGTCACAGTTCAAGGAGAATGCTGTCTTTACTCAACCTCGCCAAGAACTACCAGACATCTGGAGTCAAAACAGCTTGCCTTCCTCAACAACTTCATCAGTTACATGTGTCAAAGCAACTTTATTACTCCAGCCAAACACACTTCAATCCTAGCGACGCATCAGAAAGCTTTCTTACTCACTGCTTAACAAACAGCAAGTAGACGCCATGCCTGTCAAGGGTACGTCACCCACAGGTTACTCAGCTTCTTATCTGTAGAGGATTCCAACTTAGAGGAAACTTGCTGGGTCTTTTAAAGTCCTCACTCTGCTCTCACTGGTTTTAATAAAACTACTGAATCTTCGTATGTAGGCATTGAAATACAGTCAGCCAGGGACAGGGCTGCAAGTTTTCCTGGGGTTCGTGTAAGCTGAACAGAGGGAGGGAGACTCCAATTCTTCATTCTTCTGTGAGCACAAGGGTTAGGCACAGTCGGGCTTGGAGAAAACTGCTCCATCCATCCTCCCTGAGCAGGGCCTTTGAAGAGCCAAGCAGCTCCCCTTCGTTAGGTGCTTTGTCTCCTGTACTTCCCTGGCTGCAGTTCTGCATCTTCCCTAATTACACAGGGACACAATCAAACCCTCTGGGTGAGAAACATGTTAGTGGGGTCTTTAAGAAATGGGAGAGAGAGTTAAAATGAAATGTTAAGTCTAATCTTGAAGCATTTTCCTGAATAGCCCACAAAGTGAGTGGCTTACTGTCCGTAAAACACCCTCTTGATAGCACTCAGGGCATTCATTTTTTTATTATTGCATTGCTTGTGGTTGAATAATGAAATGTTGAGTCTATTTTTCATTAGACACATCTCGATTTTCAGAGCTATGTAAGAAAATTCTTCGGTCTAATTTCTGATTGCTGTCAGTCTACACCATTTATTCAGTCATTATTTTACACTCCAAAAGGTGTTTTCTCATAGGCATTTATTATTATTTTTGTACTGATTTCTTTAAGGAGCAGCTAGGTGAAATTTATTCTGGATTCATTGGTCTAACTGGCAGTAGACTTTGTTTTTCAGTTGAGTTTTTTTCCTTCCTTCCCCAAATACAAATCACAAATAGTTCCCAGCACTTTGTTAAAGACTGAAAGCAAAGCAAGGAGACCAGATTTCTTCCTGGTGAAATGTTGAAGAGTACAGCAGCATCAATCATAGCTTTCCCCATATTCTAGTAGCACAGATTCATTCTGCCTAGCGCATAAGGCAACTCCGGGATGCCCAAAGCTCTGGATTTCTGACTCAGTCCATGAGTCTAGACTCTGTATACTGATTTTTTTCCTCTTAAATGTTAGAATAAACTTTAGGTACCTATGTATTAAAACATATTGAGACATTGACTTGTTACTAAATTTGGATTTTAAGCTTCTGACGTTTAAGTACACGTTTCAAAATCCTTTGGAAAATCAAGTGATACAATTGCTTCATAGGAATCCGTATCAGGCACTAAAAAATGGGGTCAGAAGAAGTAGTTCAATACATAGAAGTGATTTTTCAATGTAATATTTTTAAAAAGCTCCCTTACTGTGGATGGATTGTTTTGGGATGGAGCATGTGTGGGTTATAGGTGCTTTGAGAAGGGAAGAAATCATGCAAAGATCTTCCCTCTGTACAGCTGTGCGAAGGTTACAGGTGTTTAGGGCATGGTATATAGGTGTGAGCGGACTATTCATCCTTTTCTTATCCCTGAGGTATCCTGTTAAATGTCTCGATATTCGTGTGGACTGACAGCTCCACCCAAAGGGATGGGGCATGCTCTTCTCTACTGTTATCTCCAAGAGATGAGGCACAGCCCTGCCGTGAGATGGGCTTTAAACCCACGTGAAGAGAGGCCACATAGTGAGAGACGTAATGTTGGGTATTTTCTACCAGCTAACTAGCTCCTGGCAGCTGCACTGTCCTTGCTTAGGATGTCGGCTGGGTTAGACCCCCTTCTCTCTGGGTCCTCTGTAGGGACTCAGCATACCCAGCACATCATTTCTGCTTGTGCTCCGCAACCTAGGCACCATAGTCACTCACTTCTAAAATCTCCTCTGGCTCTGTGTTGTAGTCTTTTGAGAAAATCTGGAGGTCCAGATGTGCTGAAGGCGATAATTCAATGGAAGGGATGTGCAAAAGGCAGTCAGACAGCTCAGCAAGTGCATGGTCAGATGTTGGACTGCACTGCTAGGAGCCAGGGAGTGAGCCTGCTCAAGAGCAGGCACTTCACGTGGTAATTTGGCAAGAAATTCTACAAATAACCGAGTTGGTCTGAAGGCTTTAAGGGGAAAATATATTTGACCTGTCTTCTTCATTGATATATTTCAGGATATGAATTTGAGCTGCAGCTGGGGAATGTTCTGCTCTCTGTGAATGCAATTTCACTGTCTATATGGCCAATGCAAACCAAAAGGTGACAGTCAAACCAGAATGTGCACCTGATCAGCATCAGTGTTACATTTTCACAGGGCTCTGCAATTCTGTGAGGCTTGTAGAGGCAGCTTTTGCAGAGGGTTCAAATTAGGGGGCAGTTGCCTCCAGAGCTGACCTTCTTGAAGTCAAAAAAAACCCAAACAAAAACCAAACTAGAAAGCAGTCAGGAGAGCAAGCAGTATTATTAAGCTGCAGTGTCAGATTATTTGTCTTCGCCAGCCTATATGCAGTCTGCAGCCAGCATGAGAGTGTGTTTCAGCTTGGTCTGCTGCGGGCAGATCTGATTCCTTAGGTGCGTGTGATGTTTTGATCAATGTGCCGGTGGATATTTGAAAGTTATTTTTTCACCCTGGTAGTCTCAATAAAGAATGGAGAGCAAGAGGCTCAGAGGTCAGCAAGTCAATGGTCAGCATATCTCCGTGGAGAGAAGTCATCCTACAGTGATTTTCCTCAGATGAAGACCTGATGCCATAGCAATGTTTTCTACTTGCTGTAGCTTCATGGGAGTATTAACTTCTTTGGGTCCCACTGATGGGAATTTCCTAAATGTGTGGGCATAGGTTGGGTGCTCTGAGCAGGAAAGTAATCTAAATGCCAGCTTGCCTTCTTGTAGTTGAGAGCAACAACAGGGAGCTTTGCTTGGAGTACATCCAGGTACTTGAGTCATTGAAGGTGACTTGAGGTGTCCCTGCCAAAGGGTCACTATGAAATAATTTTGATTCTAAATTTGTTGGATTTTTTTATTCTAGAAGGTGGGAGGGGGGAACCCCAGTATTTTAAATAAAGCTCTTTTTAAAAGAAAAAATGTTTTCTGAAAATGTTATTGTAATCAGTCTCAGTACTGCTTAGGGCTTACCTGTCCCTGTAGGGTTATGCCAGGCCCAGAAAGTGAAGCTATTACTGTGCTTCAATCATCGAAACTGAGTGATTTCTACAGAGCACATCAGCTAAGATTACTTAATCTAAGAGTTTCAGAAGTTTCTTAAATATTAAACCCTGTCTATGAAACCCTGTGTTTCAAAACACTAACATCAGTACAGTGGAGATCTATTTGTTGTTTTACAGCTGGAGACGTTAAGCCAGGGGCTGGACAAATTGCACTTCTTTTCACTGTGGGTCTGGACTTCGGGGTGCTCAGCTGGAGCACTGAAACCTGGGGTCTCCAAACTGAATGTCGAGCACCACAGCATCTCAGAGCAGTCACCCAAAAAAAAGTCCATCTGTAACATCAGGGAATAAAGAATTTGCCTGGCATCACATGAGATACGGTCCCGCATCTCAGAAGTCAAGGGAAGTTTTATATTGACTTACTGTGTGCTGGTTCAGATTGGAAACAAAGACAAGCTGGAGTTTGTAATCAAGGATTCTCCGCTTTTGCAGCCTTCAGGGTCCCTCTAGCTCGGGTAATTGAAGGAGCAATGTCTGCTTAGTGAGTACGTACCTCCCGCTTAGCACAACATTCAGTTTGGTCTTCAGTGATATTCCTGCTGGGCACAAACACCTGTATTTCAGTTCCCTGTGCATTTACAAGAGCCCGGAGATGTGATTGCAAACCAAATGTTGGTGGGCTAAAACACCACTTTGACAGCTCTCCATCCGCGGAGGTGACACGTGTGGCTCCAGCTAGTCAGTCTGTATTGCTAAGCAACCTCCCCATAAACCAGTTATCACGCCTGTAATAGCAGTGAGGGATCATAATTACCGGGTTTATCAGCTGCCCTGTTTGCTGTGGGCTTGTAATTCCAAATCCTGCCTGAAACCCTATGGGCTGTGTTTCCCAAGGAGCCCAGCCAGTCCCTAGCCTCTGCTGTCCCCCTTTTTGCTCTCCTGGGGATATTCCCCCTTTCCTTCTCTTACAGCTTATCTAATGCTCCCCAGTCACCTGCCTTTCCCAGGCACTCTTAATTTCTGCTGCCTCCCTCCCAATTAGCATGCCCTCCTCTACTGATGATTTGTTTGCTTGATTAAATTTTGAATATTTGTTTCATGCCTTTGCAGTCTTTCAAGTTAATAACTACCAAAGAAGTCAAAAGTAAAGCATTACAGTTTCTTTCTGCTCCTAATCACACCTGTCCCTCTTCTCTAGTGTTAATCCTGGTATTGACTCTCATTTCTTTTTTCGGTGTAAATCTTTCTCCCTTCTCTGATTGTCTTCAGTTTGACACAGATCATATACACTTCATAATTTTTTCTCACTTTTACTGATGGGTCATCTTTGCAAGCACACTGTCTTGCTTTTCTGCGACCTTTAATTGCTCTTCATCGTGGAGAGAAGAGGAAAACAATTATAGGATAGATTTGTTGGCAATTAACTTCGTGTAACAATATACATTCCTGGTGTTGTGCTGGAAAATGCCATGTCATTTCTTCATTTTAATGAATGCAGTATTACCTTATCTTCGCAGCTATTGAAGTCAATGAGAATTTTACTTCTTGGCGTAGTAGTATCAGGCTTAGAGCAACAGAAAACCAACATGGAACACTTCATCTGCAATTTTTAGTACAAAGACAGCCTGATATTACTGGAAGCATAGCCTGTACCCATGATCCATATGAGCCTTGCTTACCTTTATCAAAAGAGACGGTTTTCATAGTGTGTCAGCACCAAGTGCATATCTGAGTGCATTTTGGGAGAAGGTAGGTAAGGACAAAGATTATGGTTCATGCTGGTGAACATTTGAAACGTGAAAGTCCTCCTGAGCACAATAAATCTTAGAAGTGATAATAAAACCTTCTGTGAATAAAAACACTTAAGTAACACACAGAATTATAACCTAAGGGGCAATTGCATAGCAATCCAGACAAATCAAATATGTTTAATTTTATATCTCCTCAATAGCCTGCTTCAACTGAAGTCAATAGTAGACCAGTCTCCAGAGCTTTAGGAAATCCCACCTTACTCATTGTATTGGCATGCTAGGTTTAGAAAGCAAATGTAGGTCTGATGTTGCCAGCACTTACTGGTGCATGACATTACTGTAAGTAATACATCTCCGAGCTCGGTGCGTCTGTTCATGGCAATGGGTGGCACACCTAGCTATAGATGTCGGAAGGTTTCGATGCAATCTGTCTTGAATCAAACCAAGAGAAGCAGAATGAAGATTAAATCTAATTGCATGAGATGAGGCAAAGCATTAGCAGCCTTTTCAGGTAATTAAAGCTTTGAAGTGCAATAAGATGAGAAATTGAACGGCTTGATGTTAACATATGGGATTACTTATATGGGTGAGGCACTGCTATTGCTCATGTTTAAAAATCCATGGTAAGTGTTCCTTACTCATTGATGAAAAAAGTGATAATACCTTGATAACGCCACAGTGATTCCTCAATGAACTTTAAACTTTCTGAGCTTGTACCACTGCAGCTTCTTCCCCTTTAGAAATGATGGGCCAAATCTCCAAATAGGAGAAATTTGCCCACATGAGAACTGGATGAGAAACTAATTCAGTGAATTTCAGTTAAATGAAAACTGGTTATTCATTATTGAATATTCTGTCATCTCTTTGCTCAGACCGAGTATTGTGCAAGCAATATATTTCTCTCATGAGGATAAATAGAAAATACAGTGTCACTAGTGCTCAATATGTGTGGAGTCGAGTCTGCTTTAAGCCTTTGATGATGGAAATGACTGCGGTGTAAGGATCTTCAATCCAAATGGTGATTTTAATGGGGAGTGGGGGAAAACTTGTGTGATAAAATGGTTTGTCCATTTACAAAAACTGCTACTGGCGGAGCTGCAAGGACCAGGAAAATCTCAGATAAAATCAAAAGCTCAAAATGATCTTGATAAAGTGGCAAAGTTGTTCAGTATCATTAAATTTAAAAGTAGTCAAGGGAAATGCATACTAAGGAAGGCAGACTTAAATGCAGAAATAGAAAATGAGAAAACTGGTTAGTCAGCAGTCCTGTCACCCTATATTTCTGTTACTGTTACTTAAAATTAGGTCTTTGTGCCTTCGTGAATGAATCAGAAGAACTGCCTGAGCTAAAAGATACTTAGGAATTTGTTTCTTTTCTTTCAGCTGGAACTTTTTGAAATAAGGGACTCAGGAAGGCATATTTAAACCATTAAAAAGTTGAGGTAGGTTGATCAGGTTTTTTTCTTTAAATCATAGCTGTAGAAGTTTGCACAGAAATTCAGGGAAAAGATGGCCAAACAGTGTAAAAGATTTTGCCCTGTATGTTTAGGTTCTTTTTGTCCTACAGGTCCATCTTTATAGGCTGACTCTTTGTAAAGCAGAAGAGCTGAAACAGCTATCAAGAAATAGATGTTCTCTGAATACCTGCACAAACGCCAATGGCAGAAAAAAATGCTGCAAGTCTATTGGTTTATCCAGTCAAAAGATAAGCCAGTAATTTAACCATTTGACAGCCTGTCCCATCTGTAAGGCTTAGAAAGCCCAGGAGTGACATCTTGTTTTATCAGACTTCTCATGTGGGGAAATACGACCTACACCCAAGATCACTTGCGAAATTCAGATAATGCTATTTCTTAGCCTGAAAGGAGAAGTATCGTGACGTATACTGGCACTGGAGTGGCAGTACACATGCAAGTGTTCTTTCGAAGCCCAAAATGTTTCAAGAATATAACAAAATTTGGATGCCATTATTCTTTTTTCCTTGCAGTTCAGAAAAAAAATTTTGCACAACCTTGCGTCTACTCAGGCGTCTGAAATGCGACTGCAAGTTTCAATAAACAGCAAAAGCAGGTGTGAATGCTAATGTTTGAAACGTTCAATTTGAAATGGCAGGGCATAAGCTTTTTCTTGCTAGGGTGTTGCTTAGATACACAATTATCCACACAAAAAACATTCTCAAAAACATAGGAAAATAAGAGTGGAAGCAGCTTTAAAGGATGAAAAAATCAAGATTGCAAGAGAAATCAACTTTTGAAACAATGTTCACCTGAAATTGTATCATCAGCTACAGGAAGCCTTCAGATACTGGACACGTCTCAAGAGAGAGAAGGAATTGGCCACTCTTGGGGTCCGTGAGCTATGCCTTCACGTATGTCCCTGGTTACTGAGAGAGGCTTTCTGTGTTTCCTGGTTATCAGGTTTTTGTTTTCTGCAGATTTTTGAAAACAGTTACTCTAAATTCAGAGAAGTTTCCTCTGTCTGATAGTGTCTCAGAAACCTCCATGTTTTAGCTGAGGTTCGGCACTGCAGTAAGCAAAGGCAAATGCTTCTCCACACAACCTCAGATGTGAGCAAGGGTTTGATGTGGTCCCGATGGCCGTTAAGGCAGGATTTTAGAGACCGTTAGCCTCTAGTGCAAAGAAGTGTTTTTCCACAGTAGTATAACTTAAACAACCGAGAAGCTTGTGGGCTATATTTTTCCATTGTTAACACCATCACATTTCAGAAAAAGATTATAGCAAAATGGTTTTCATCCAGCTGCTAGGATAAGGAAAGAAAACAAACAAAGATAGGACTCTCTGATCATCAGGTGTGGAGACAGCCACGAGAAGCGGCTCTGGACTAGCTTAGGTCAATTCACAAGGAGATAGGCTGCAACCAAAAGAAAGAGCATCCTGCTCTGGAAGTTTTCCTTTGCAAGGTGGTTTAACACTAGCTCATATTCTTTCCGTTTTAACAAGCTATTAGAGCACCCCAGCTGTGCCAAGGGGCAGAGTAACTGACAAAGCAAGAGGGGGTTTAGTATCATCTTGCTTAAGATTTGCCCAAGAAAGGTAGCATAAAATGAAGAAAATAGTTTCAGTCTTGATTTTTATGACTGTAAACCAGAGTCTGGCCCCAAGAGTTTAGCAGAGAAAAAGATTATATTATTCGTAAGAGCATAAAAACTGAAGCACTGGAAGAAAGTTTATTTATGAACAATATGTTAATGGAAGGAAGACTGTCACACCGGAGGACACCTCCATCCCTTTACAGTTGAGAGTCAGCAAGAATAATGCCAGCTTGTAGGTCCTGACTTTCTTTTTCTGTCTGCAGTTTGAATTCATACTCCTCTGATTTTCATATTTCTCTGAACTTTGTTCTCCATCGTTTCCTTTTAGGAGAGGGCCCTGTCACTCATTAGAAACTGTGTCCTGATGCAATAGGATTAGCCAGAAAATCCAAACATAAGCTTGCCAAAGATTTCCAGCCTCAAGCCCGTGACCTTCCCCATGTGTTCCCTCTTCAGGGAGGCTGCTCAGCAAGACTCGGGCCAGAGCTACTGCTTAGCTGGCAACGCTGGTGGCTTGGCACAAGTCAGTCCCCATTTGTTTGTACGAGGTGCATAGGGGAGCAGCCAGCCCCAGCCAGGGAACTGTAAAACTGAGTTAGAGACACTTCTCCTTCTTCCTTGTCTTGGTTCTGCGCCCAAGCAGCTTGGCCAGACCAGATGATCAGCCTCCTTCTGTATTTATTGGGCTACATGTTTACAATAATGGCATTTAGTAGTGAGCAAGGGTGGGTTTTTTTGTTTAGTCTTTGGTATGCATTGTCTTCTCACGCTGTACACAGAAAGGGCAACACGCAGTACAACTCAGGAAAAAAGCTTGCCTACTTCTGGTAAATGAATAGAGCAAGAGTAGTGCTGCTGCTGGTGAAGCTGAAGCCCTAGCGTTTCTCTTTTTAAGGGTCATTTATCACTCAAATTTACAAAAGTTAGGCCACTTGAGCTGATAAATGTGCCTGCTTCACTAAAAATTGAAGATCTTTCTTGGAAAACTCTACTAGAAGGTGTCAGCATAGAAAAACACACTTGGCAAACCTGCTGCGAGGAGGAGAAGGTAAACATACATGAGCAGCCAGGTTTTGAGGAGGTTATTCCTCTCTCCTTTCCTGGGGAATCTTAGGGAGGTACCCCTAATGCCTTAGACCCCTGTCGAGGTGGTAACACTTGAGGTTTCTGAGAAGAAACATCACCCTTACTCCTCTCAGGGTCTGGCATATCCTTCACCCTAAATACATCGTTCTAGCTCTGTCACACAGGACACCTTCTCTGCAGGACATGGAGTCCCCTCCTCACCTGCCTGCTGACATGGCCAGGTATCAGTCGCACACGGCAGCACCTCCACACAAGTATCCTGCATGTGGGGTCAGGCTTCATATTCCCATCTTCAGGGGATTTCACAAGACAGAGGTTTCCTTGCAGCTTCTTAGCCCCCAACTGGCTGTCCTGTCCCCTTCCTACCAGAAAAGATCGTTCACCACCTTCTCCCCTCCAAAATTTACTCTCCACAGCACCTAGGTCCCCTCTTCAACCCGAGGATCACAGCCACCAGCACCTCTGGTTACCTCCACAGCACTCTCCATCACACTGCTCCCCACTGCAGGTGCCTCCTGCCCCATCCCCCTGGGGCAGCCCCTCACAGCATCCTGATGCTCTCCAGGGATGCCCATGGGAGCACAAACCTCTTGGCCACGAGGAGAAATCACAGGTTGCCAGAGGAGCCGGGGAGTCCTGGCATCCCTGGCCTGACGGAGCTGCCCTGCTGCCTCCCAGTCCTGGGCACAAGGTGCTGCTGCCCAGCCCTGTGTCTCATCCTCACCCGAGTCACTTTTTGGCATAATTTTAGGTTTGTCTTCATCATTCACCTCTACAGAAAAATATTGATACCTCTCGGGTCTTTTTTTATACCCTTCACATGTACTGGTAACGAACAACTATATGTTAGCTTTACCTTTTAGTTATTTATTATCATGGTTGCCAATTTAATAACTTTTTTTTGTCAAGGAAGCTTAGGTTATTTTAGGCTGACAATTCTATTAACTCTTTTAAAAAACAATGTACTTTAAAGAGGAATGAAAACGTGGCCATGACCTTTCAGGCTGCAGTTTAAATCACAGCCAGCAGAGAAACACTGAGGGTGATTGATTCTGGTGTTCACTGATGTTATGCATAGCAGCAGTTTGGATAACCGATAACCTGATCACAGTTGCATATAAACAGAATAAAATTGGTACTGTGGAAAGCCTTTAATAATTGTCTGTAGCTCCTTGAAACTCCTTAATGTTCAATTAATCATCTCGTGCCTCTGTTCTGCCAGCGTGGCTCCTTTTGAGTAGCAGTTGTCTCAAACACCTGACTAATATTTCACCGGTGGAGATATAACAAGGAGCAACAGCAGTGACCTGGATGGTTTTTAACTACACTCATCGAGTTTATCATGGTGCTCTTTCAGGTCACAGAATAAACTGGGCATCTTTTCTCACAGTCTCTGGTGGCTTGGGTGCATGTATGCACATTTTTATGTACTGAACAGTCATAGGAGTTAGGGAAAAAAAAGACCTGGTTTAGCCCACCCTGGTTCACAAAGCGAATTTACGGGACCTCTGACCATCTGTTTACTGTAGGCTTTGGGGAGAACAAGTCCATGTTAAAAGAATGTTATTAAAATTACAAAAAAAGTTAGGAAATGCCAGAAACAGCCTGCTTATTCAACTTGAAGTGGTGTATATATATTACCAAGGATGGATGGATGGATGGATAGATAGATAGATAGATAGATTGATTATGGGAGTCAGTCCTTAGCTGCATAGTCACTCAGTATTTTCTCCATGGGATATCTGCTCTAGTACATGGGTCACCAAGAACTGCAAGCTTGTGTACGATACAAGTTAGACCAGCCCTAAAAACTGCAGTGGTATCTCACGTCTTCAGACTTAGCATGGGTCTAACTTAAAGTGTGTTAATGCACACAGTGCTGGACAGACAGCTACCATCCAGGAGCTCTGTTTCCAGATAGTAATCTAAATAAGATCAAATGTGATTGTACAGCAACTTTGATACTAAAGGCTCTGGCAATGGAAAAGCTCTAAAAAATTTACTATTTGAGCCCAAAGGGGGATATTTTAATAAGGCAGGCTGACAAAGGTGTTGAAGGGAAAGTAAGTTTTTAATTTGTAGTCTGAAAATGCAAAGCCAGGTGGAAGAACTGCCTCGTAGTATTCTCACTCCTTGGGTGAAAGTGCTGGATGCAGCAGAAGGTTTCCATCTGCGGTGGTTTTGTCGGCTCTGAGCTGTGACCCTGTATCCAAGGCAACTGTTTCTAAATGTTAGGTGGTAAGGAGCTATAGAATAAATGAGAGGTAGTTGTGAAATATACAGGTATGACTTTATCAGGGGCAATAATGATGAAATGCTAACAGGTGGAAAAGGGGTTGAAGGGAGAACCAGAATCCAAATACAGAATTTTAATCTCAAAATTCAGCATATGATAATGTCTTCCTTGATGCAGTATACATGTTAGTCAATAAAGACCAGCCAAGACGATGGAAAGACATGAACTAAAGCAAGTGTGGAACAGACATGAAATGAGATTGGTTGCTCTTAGTTTATCTGCCTGTGTTCTGTAACCCACATCTCTTGGGGACCAGCCCTGTGAGAGCTTAGTCTTCATGTTGCAAGAACTTCTTTCCCTCTGGAAGCAGCATTCTGATTATAGGGGCTTTTTGTTTATTTCTGATAAATCATTTGTTTAAAAAAGTAATATTCAACAATTTTAGTTTCTTTTGATTCCTTTAAATATAACTGCATTATTAAGAGGTGATAGAGGTGATGGTACTCTCATGATTTACACTCTGGGATTTAAAATGATTGCTCAGTTGTGTTGACTTGCTGTACGAGCCAAGTCCCATGGCAGGATGCCTCTGTAAGAAGAGCTGAGGGCCTGGCTGAAAGAAACAGGGACACACGGTGCCATGGCAAAGGCTGGAGGACTTTCTTGTGTTCGGTTTTCAAGGTGACCAAAACTTTACTCCATCTCTGGTTAAATATATCTTTACTGGAAAACTGTCAACCCCTTTAATCTCAAAATATAGTAAGACAAGGTAATCGCCAAACCGATTGACCTGAGGGAAGAGCTCACAGGTACTAAAGCCGCTATTCCTTCTTGTTTTCTGGCACCAACCATCTCTTTAACCCATAAGAAAATGGGTAAAAGAAAAGAAAGGAAGAGCAACAGGAAGCATGTCACAAGGCACGTAAGTCTTCACAAGTTTGTCCAGTTGCACTACCTCTTGAACCCATCACCAGCTTAAGTAAATTGAAAGTTCAGATGAGCAGAATAGTAACCACAAAACCTATTATGCAAGTCAGGATGAGGGACTCATTAATTGCCAGCACTTACCCATGAGAGGCTGCTGAGGGATAACTGTTATCTGAGTGTTTTTATCAACTCAGCTCTACTAATTCTGTTTGTTTGGGGAGAAGAAGTATCCAGCAGCTGAAATTAATGCTGCCATAGAGCTTGTATCTGAAGTGGTGGGGCAGAATTAGCAGGAGGGAGGTTGAAATACTGTGTCTGAGCTGCACAAAATCAACCCCAAGGTACCTGTGCAATATATGTCAGGGCCATGAAAAATGCAAAGCACCATTGTGCTTCTTTCCTTGTACTGTCTCAGAAGCACAGGCAGTTCTGGATGGATTCATTTCACCCAGGCGTCGTGATGTACTTAGCCTTGAGCAGGGGCTGAGCTCAGACGTGTTGTACAGAACACACCAGGACTAACCCCTTGTGGTCCAGGTGGTGCCGAAGGGACAAACACAGCTCATGAAGGAAGACCCTGCAGGAAGAGTGTATGAGCGCACTTCTATCTGCTAGCCGTTGACCTGAAGTTACTATGTCTGCCTGGTCTTACTTTTTGCCTGCTTTATGTAAGTCTTAGCACTCTCGTTGCCATGGTGGGTCCTTTCACCTTGCATAGCTACGTACTGAAATTTTGGTAACATTATGCTTCAGAAAATCTTGATTAAACAAACTGCATCAAAAATATAAAACTTCACCACTTCTCATTAATGATAACCAGAAAATACTAAAAAGCTTCAGCGCATTTACAACTTGATCCAAACTGTCACTATTTCTCTTCTTTTTTTTTAATTAATAAATGTGTCTAGCCGTATGTGTGGCAATAAACCCATTTATTTTGATGGTGATGTTCACATGCTCGCTGCGAAGCACATGTTTAAATACTTTGCTGACAAGGCATGGGCGAACAGATGCCTTCTCCATAACGAGCTGGCTGGGTGTCCCTAGCTGGCAACTGCAACAGGATCCCCAGCTTCTTCTGGGGACCAGACACTAGTGGATATTCATCATCAAATGAGAAGGCTCCCGCGAGCAGCCGGCCCAACCCAGGTACCAGCTTCACCCCACAGAGGAGGAGGACCTGAGAGGAGCTTCCCATTCCCCTGTGTTAAGCCTGGGACCCCAAGGCAGGCTTTGTGAGATCTGTTCAAAGGTGGTCTTTTAGCATGACAAAATGGAGAGACCGTGGGTCCAGAAAACAGAATCTGATGACCCCTTTGGTAATTTTTTATTTTCTGGTAATACTGTGCAAGTTTTTCACTGTCTTTTACAGAAAAGACTGTTTCTACTGTGAAGATACTGATGGTGCAGTACAGTCCGAATTGCTGTCACACAGCTGTTCCCAAGCATGCCAAATCTGTTATGAAAGTAGGACCAACTCTTTCCTCGTGCACCTTAATGTCATTGAAAAGATATTTCCAAGTTGACTTGCCACGAGCATATACATTCTTTTATCAACAAATGCAAAATTCTGTATCAATGAAGTACGAAGGTAGCACAAATAAATTACCCAGAAAAATACGGCCATTACAAAAATAAATCAATAGATTTCAAGCGGCAATCTCAACTCATTATACATAGGGAATATTTTCCTGTTGCGGTTTAAAGGTCGGTCATGATAATAAACTGGATTTAATGATTTCATTATGCTCTGTGCTAAAAGTAGCTCCTTTTTCTTCGCACACTTTCATTGATGTGGTCTGATGTTGATATTTACCTCCCTGAATATGTTACTTGCTCAGCATTTTTGTGGAACAATAAGGTAAAGGAATTTCAGCATGTGGATTTTTCACAAACCGTTAATTTAGATTAGATGTGGTTATTTATTCATGGGACATGAGCAGTCGCCTCAGTCCCATCGGCATGCTTTTTGACTGAACCACCGAGCATTTTTACAGGGAAGAATAGCAGAACAAGGGCAATACCTACAGAATTGAGTTTCAGAAGAATATTCCTGATATAGTATGTGAAATATATGTAATTCTTTTTCATTAAAAAACTGGTATCAGCAAATAACATGGAGCAAACTTACTGTATTTATTTGCATGCAAATTTAAGATCACTTTTGCTGTTATTTAAGCATCTATAGCTACAAGGCATTACTGCTTATATATAAAATTATATGTATGAGACATTCTTGTAATACAAGACAATTCTTGTAAAGAAGAGGTGAACTAATATTGCTGCTGGATCTTTCCAGAGTTTGTATACTCCAATTTTTCTATTTAACTGTGCAGCAGTGTTTTCCCCTGCTGTAATTATCAGTCTACAAGATGCTAGTGCTCCCAGTCTGCCAGGCGGCTCTGCAGTGGGAGTGTCTCACCGATGACTTAAAATGGGGCCATGGCTTTTCCTTCCTTCTGTGATTGTATCAGGTGGAGTAGTCGCAGTTGGGATTTGGTTAATACTTTAAAGTGCTGTTATTTTTAAAACAATATTCAATCTTTGGGAGGTGGTGGTTTTTTGGTTTTTTTTTTTCTGTTATACAACCTGAAACCTTCCAGCTTCTCAGCGGGAGTGGTATTATCAACCCTCAATAACAATGGCATTACGCTGGGTTACAACTTGTCAATAGAGAGCTTAAACTTTCCATCAGGCCACGCCGGCTCATACGCATGGGAGCAGGGAAATGGCCTCTTCACCTCGTCTCATCTCGAGATAGTTTGGGCTCAGGAATGCTTCCACCTGCATTTACAGAGTGGTGTTGCTCTGTTAATATCATCTTTCATCTCTGCGAGGATCTTTTGCTCTCTCTTGAGTTTTGGTCATCTCATTGAACTTTTTGGTGCATTCTTCATTCTTTACAAAACTCAGTTTCCTGTTGGCCTAAGCTGACTTAGAGGTAGCACTCCTCCTTTTGTCCAGTGAGATGGGACCTTTGTTAAGTTACATACATCCTGAGCTTATGCATGAAAAACCATGTCATTAACGTTACTCATTTATCTCCACACCTTAGGTTTCGGGATGACCACACCAGCAACCGTGGCTGGAAAAGTATTCCTCATCATTTATGGCCTTTTTGGGTGTGCCGGGACTATCCTTTTCTTCAACCTCTTCTTGGAGCGCATTATCTCTCTCCTGGCGTTTATCATGAAGGCGTGCCATGAGAGACAGCTGCGAAGAAGTGGTCTCCTACCTCCCAACTTCCGAAGGGGGCCAGCTATGTCGGGGGTGGGCGGCCTCATTGGGTGGAAGCCATCCGTTTACCACGTGATGCTGATTCTGGGAATTTTTGCTATTACCCTTTCCTGCTGCGCCTCCGCAATGTACACAGCAGTGGAAGGATGGAACTACGTTGACTCCTTGTACTATTGCTTTGTCACCTTCAGCACCATCGGCTTTGGAGATTTGGTAAGCAGCCAAAATGCTGCATACCAAAATCAGGGATTATACAGATTCGGAAACTTCATATTTATATTAATGGGGGTATGTTGCATATACTCTCTTTTTAATGTCATCTCAATCGTAATCAAGCAAATTTTGAACTGGGCATTGAAAAAATTTGAATGCAGATGTTGCCCAAAGTGCCATAAATCAAGTGCCCGCCTCGGACGTCGCAACGCCATCACCCCAGGAGCCCGCCTACGTCGACATAACATCTCAGTGGACGCTGATGGACAGTACGACAGCGACACCGAGGGAAGGAGGCTCTCTGGAGAGATGATCTCCATGAGGGAGCTCACGGCATCAAATAAAGTCTCCCTGGCCATTTTGCAAAAGCAGTTGTCTGAGACAGCCAATGGCTACCCGAGGAACGTTTGTATCAATACGAGACAAAATGGTTTCTCCGCAGGGGTGGGTGCTCTAGCCATCATGAACAACCGCTTGGCAGAAACAAGTGATTCTAGGTAGAGTTTTTGAAATTCCTTTTGTTTCTTTAATAAAAATAAAATGGTGATTAGGGTGGAATTATCACTGTAAACTACTGGAAAGTTTTAAATTCAGAGACAACCTTGGTATTCATTGGGCGTTCAGCATTTTAGTTTCCGGGGGTTTTATAAGTATTCTCTAATATGCAGTAAGGTCTTTACCGTAATGTTATAGTTTTCCCCAAGGGGTTTTTTTGGAAGAGACTTGGACGTCTTTGATGCAGAATCTGATGCAATTATAGAAGAATGGTGTGCATGGTTACAATGGTGTCAAAACCAACATGTTCTTCTTCAGAACATAGCCTGAACCCAAACTCTGGGTTAAAACGCATAAAATGTGCAAGTTCAGCTCCAGATTCAAACTTAGGGTTGATAACGTTTGGCTAAACCAGTATCTCACCAGTCTGGATCTGGCCCTGAACTTTGTGCTCCATGCTCTTCAGCAATTCCTCGTAGCAGGCCTGTATATAACATACACGTAGGTGACTGCAGTTACACCATCTTTAGGGTGACTGTGCTTCACTTGAATAATCCTAATGACTTCAATGGTAGAGGATCAAATGGGCTGAATTCCCCTGACTATAAACGTTGTTTTTTAGCCAGTCTTGTCTGAAACACTACCTGCTACCTAACTCTTAAAAGTCAGGGGATTATCAAGAACCATGTTAAAATTTGCAAAACTCTTCCTACCTGCTCTATTACTGAAAACAGGCAATTGTCAACTTCGGTACTGACTTCATTTAATGCAAGAGAAGCCAGTATGCACCTCTGGTGTCAAACATTTACATCACCACCAAAATGCTTATTTCATTACTTTTACATGAAAATAAGTAGCTAAAATGTAGGCTCTCTGTTGTCGTAAATTTGCATCTTTTACTTCTGCAATATTGTTGCAGAGATTCATGCAAATCATTTCTTTGCAGTTCTTTGGGGGCCCCAATCCTGTACTTGTTTCCCACAAATCTGATTGTGAAGGTTATACAGAAGAGCGTTGCTTTGGAGCTCCCCCAGAAGCTGGCTTCACCCAAAACGTTGGTACTAAGTCATAAATTGGCCTAAGGCTGTTGCTGCTGTCTTAAGTCATATTTAACCTGTGCTAGCCCAAACTGCTGAAGAACCAGAAGCATCTTCAAGCAAACCAGGTCTGCGTGTCTAATTTAGCATGACAAATGGGTACATAGGAATTACTGCAAATCTCTTTCAGAAAGATGTGCAAAGCTGTGGATCATTTCTCTAAATTCTCTATACTATGCTACTCCTTTAATTCTGTGAAGGTAATAAAAAGGCTTCTGCTGATTCCAGCAAGAAATATAACTTAAGCTTGAAGTCTGAGAAGCCACAATGGTCAGCTCTTGAAAACAACTTGGGTAGTTATAGGCAAGATCATGAGTACTAGGTTGATTGCTGAATAAATTGAAAAAGCTGATGAAAACAAACTAGGAATATTAGAAATGTTTGAAAATATTTCCATGAAGTTTCATATAGATATTTTACTCTGTTGTTTGTTTACTTTACTTTGTTTTGCATGGGCTTGGGGTATCCATCGGTTTGCTTTCCTTTAAATTTGTAGTAGTGCAAAACGTTTTGGAATTTAACCTCAGAAAACTAACTTTTAATTTGAGGTTTTGCACACTTGAACCTGCCACCTGAAGTATGGCAGTGATTCTATCTTTTGCCTGAAGGAGAAGGAACCAGATAAGCCATCACACGTGCATCTGTATCATACTATAAACGTAGTCACAGCTTTTATCAAGATGCATTTGGCCAGAAGCACTCAATGATGTTTGTGTTCTGTATCTACCTGATACGGACTCAAGAGTACGTGGTATTGCAGAGACCACATTCAAGAGGCATTCACCTGGCAGGAGCTTCCCTGGTGGCAGAGAGACCCCCTAAGGTCCGTATGTCCATGTGCCTACCTGTCTGTGCGCTCCATCTCAGATGCTGCGTTTGAGTGACCATTTGAAGAAGCAGGCAGAGGTCAAAGCGTTTGGTGATCCTAATTTGAAGCCCACTGAAGGATAAATTTAAGCAGGATGTGTAGGGGCAGGCTGTGGTCTGGCAAAGATTCAAAGACCAACTGCAAAGACCCAGTTCAGGAAGGCGACTTCCAGAGCTGCAGGGACCATTTTTGGAAACAGCAGAGGCAGGGAACCAAAAGAATAAAAAATTGTTCTTTTCCCTCAGGATTACCCCCAGGGGTAAATCTCTTTAACTATGATGATTTATGTGTTTGTTTATTAAGAGTGTGTATGGGGCGCTGCTCTCTTTTTGCAGCTAGACCTCTCTTAGGGTTGTATCTTGGTACATTTGCCATCACAGGGACTATTACTCATTAGAATGGACCCTGCTGTGTGAAGTGCTGCATAAATCGAGGCAGACGGGCTCTGTCCCAAAGGTCTTAAAAGTTTGAATAGATAGGATCCCAAGCCACAGCAGAATTACTTAGGTTTATCATTTTACTCATAAAAACATGTTCAAATTCATTAACATTCTGTGATCTCAAGAACTATATTTTTATGATAACAAATTTGCAAATTAAGGGGTTTTATTTTTTCAGTAAGTTGTTTTTAAAGGATAAATATCATAAGTATGATTAGGGACCTGTTTAAATGTTTGTAAATTGTTTTCAAGCTACCTATTCCTGCCTGGGAAATACAGTGAAGTAATATGAGATTGTACATACCTCCTCTGCTATTTCTGTACTTTTTCTGAGTCTGGTCAAAGGCAGACACGCAGTCTGTTCTAATATGATTTAAATGTTTCTGAGTCTTTTTGGTACCATTGGTCACAGTGGCGCCATTGCAGGACCCTTTGCAGTTCCTACTGACTTCAGGGGGAGCTGGATTGGCTCCCAGAGCTTGGGCATCTGATTGCTACTCTATGCACTTAGGTCTAATGTTTCTTTACTCCCAAGATCCTTGATAAACTCCATTCTGTTTCTCCTTAGCCTCAGAGGCATATAAAGTGCATGCCCAGTTTTCTACCAGTGCGCCTATTTCTTGCAGCACACATATCCCCAGAAGCTGACACAACTCAACCACAGGGACCCCCAGCTCATATCTAAGCCCCGTAAAAATCCTCAACCACATCTGGCTCAGCAAGGCCAGTTTATGAGAGGGCGCAGAGCACAATTACTGAACTGGGTCTCACTAGGAGTGGCCTTACAGTTCCCTCATACTCAGTAGCTGAAGTATTTTTCAAGGACACATGAAAACCAAGCTCCAAATCTCTGCTCTTCTGCCTGCTAGCACTGCCTGGGCACCCATCACCCCTGTGCGTGAATACATGAGCCAAGAGGACATAGGAGATTTGAGATCAGTCTTTCCTAGTACTTCCTGCTCTCTCTTCAGCTTTTTAAATGACAACTTCTCTTTAAACTGGCCAGACTTGGGCACCTAACTCCTCTCTTTCATTGTGCATGGTCCAACTCAGGATTCCGCAGGGCAGCCTGCTGCTTTTGTGAATTAAACCCGTAACATGAACCAGTTGCACCAAGTGCAAATTCCTCCTGGTATTTCATTTTCACAGACAAAGCAGATAACCTGCAATACCCAGACACAGGCTGAAGCACAAGAAATCAGAAGAAAACTGAAGGATCAGAGTGGGACAGTGAAAGCACACTGCACTAGATTGCCCTTTCTTTTCAGGTGACTTGGGAGTTGTATTACATTCTTGAAATCATCTTTTTTTCCAGGTTTTATTTTTGGACAGCCTTGAAAGAATGCAATTAACTTAGGATTTAAAAGTTCATCTTCCCTGATAAAATCACCTCTGTAACACCCTGCAAAACAGCAGCAGGGACCCCTAGCTGGCACAGACCCAGACATCCCAGTTGTCTGCTGAGCAGCTGTACAGGCAGCACAGAAGGGAGCTCAGACCCCGTGCCCCAAATTGGTCTTTTGCTGTCTGAGCCTGAGAAGAGCATTCAACAGCAGCAGAAAGCTACAGCACTTAGGACTTCGCTGTGAGCCAGACCCTAGTGAGAGCAATGATTGCACAGGCATGAGCTGCTCGGACCTCCAGCACGAAGGGAGGAGGTACCGTGTTCACCTGGTCCATGTGCTAATACCTTGCAGATGAGAGTTAAAATTTAGGTGAAAATTAATAAGGGACAATGACCAAATTCAAGCGATATCTTCTCTTTCCCCTGGAGCTCAGGGCGGAACGGTTACAAGGAACAGTTTCTTGTGAAACCTGTAGTGTTCGACAAGTCACTACATTTACTTCTTAGGGTTTGTCTTTCCTCTGTGCGTCTCAGACAAAATTTGGAGTCGCACTGAGATGTCATCCGATTGTCTTCGGTTTCTTCCCATCTGCAAACACACTTCTCATTTTGTGCAAAAAATTCAGATTGCCTTTTATTTCCTTGCAATGCAAAGGATGTCCTTCAGATGATATAAACATTCAGAGAAGTAATCTCATTGACCTCTGTCACAGATGGAAGTTTCTGAAGGACGAGGTTGTAGTTTGCCTGTCTCCCTGCGAAGAAGCATTGCACAAGTAACTCCCATTACTGCCAGCAAGACGTACAAAGGTGCTTTAGGCAGTAGTTGGGCTTTTGCAGCAGTAGGCACAACTAAAAATGGAAAGAAGGTATGTTATAAAGGATATTTGTGCCTCTGACATGTACTTGCTATTTGATAACCCAATTGCCAGCTCTAATTGCAGCAAAAATACCCAGTGGAAGACAAGAGAGGTGTAAGAATCACATTAAAGCTCTTGGTGACCGCCCCATGCCATGCTTGGATTACCCAGAGATGCACTGCGATGCTCCCTGTTGGAGTAGCGCTGGTGTGCCAGCACGGCTTCAGCCCTGGCCCTTGATCTCTTCTCCTCCCCAGCTTTCTGTGGGTGAAAATTTGGGCATACTATGACCATTTACCTGTATTTCAGTCATGTCTTGACTTGGCTAATGGAAGGAGGACTTGAGCAGCAGTGGAGGCCATATAGCCAGGCGTGCAGGTGTGG
Organism: Balaeniceps rex; assembly: GCA_013401315.1. NCBI lineage: Eukaryota > Metazoa > Chordata > Aves > Pelecaniformes > Balaenicipitidae > Balaeniceps > Balaeniceps rex. The sequence goes on from VYZW01014964.1 coordinate 124,058, forward strand.
TATAAACCTGATTGCCTGTGTGGGATGAATTTATAATTATATGGAAATTAGCTGTATCAATGAGACCATTCTCACTTTTTTGTGTTTTTTCTAACCTTTAACTTGAAAAATATTCAGTGACTAATTATTACAGTGCATGTTCAGAGCTAATCTAAACAAAATCATACTTTGCTGATTGCTAGCACATCTATGGATATGGCTTCTGCTCTAATTGGATTACTAATGTGCCTTTCCAAACCAACACATATTTCCAACGTTATATTTAAATAATACAATAAATGTTATGTAACATAATAAACTCAATTAGGGCATATTAATACTTGACTCACACAAAATAACTAATGAAGTGTGCATTGCACATTGTACAAGCAATATGCAGTTTCTTTTTTGTGAAGACTTCCATGTTTGAGCTCATATTCTGCTTTTGTGAATACTCATGCTAGGAAAACAGAAGCATTATCATAGAATCATAGAATAGTTTGGGTTGGAAAGGACCTTTAAGGGTCATCTAATTACATCATTAATTACATCAATTACATTAATTTGAGGTTCAACAAGGCCAAGTGCTGGGTCCTGCACTTGGGCCACAACAACCCTATGCAATGCTACAGGCTTGGGGATGAGTGGCTGGAAAGCTGCTTGGTGGAGAGGGATCTGGGGGTGTTGATCGACTGCAGACTGAATATGAGCCAGCAGTGTGCCCAGGCGGCCAGGAAGGCCAACGGCATCCTGGCTTGTATCAGAAATAGTGTGACCAGCAGGACCAGGGAAGTCATCCTTCCCCTGTACTCGGCACTGGTGAGGCCGCACCTCGAGTACTGTGTTCAGTTTTGGGCCCCTCACTACAAGAAGAACATTGAGTTGATGGAGCGTGTCCAGAGAAGGGCAACGAAGCTGGTGAAGGGTCTGGAGAGCAAAGTCTTATGAGGAGCGGCTGAGGGAACTGGGGTTGTTTAGCCTGGAGAAGAGGAGGCAGAGGGGAGACCTTATCGCCCTCTACAACTACCTGAAAGGAGGTTGTAGCGAGGTGGGTGTTGGTCTCTTCTCCCAAGTA
>VYZW01014964.1:125601-147810 GCA_013401315.1 Balaeniceps rex
TGTTCAGCCTGGAGAAGAGAAGGCTGCGGGGAGACCTTATTGCGGCCTTTCAGTACTTAAAGGGGGCCTATAGGAAAGATGGGGAGAGTCTTTTTAGCAAGGCCTGTTGTGACAGGACAAGGACTAATGGTTTTAAACTAAAGGAGGGGAAATTTAGGCTAGATATAAGGAAAAAATTTTTTACAATGAGGGTGATGAAGCACTGGAACAGGTTGCCCAGAGAGGCAGTGGAGGCCCCATCCCTGGAAACATTCAAGGTCAGGCTGGACGGGGCTCTGAGCAACCTGATCTAGTTGAAGATGTCCCTGCTCACTGCAGGGGGGTTGGACTAGATGACTTCTAAAGGTCCCTTCCAACCCAAAGCATTCTATGATTCTATGATTCTATGGTTTAGTAGTGGACAGGTACGGTTGGACTCGATGATCTTAAAGGTCTTTTCCAACCAAATGATTCTGTGATTCTGTGATCATCTGTAGAAAATGCATGAAGGTATGGCCAATTCTACTGATACTTGGCTTGTAGATATGCATATTAACGTATGCACAGTAAGTGGTTCATTATGCATTATAAATATGTTGTGTAGCAATGACACAGAGGAAGGACTACTTCAATTTACATGACCACAGCCCGAATGCAGCTACCAATAAAGACGCATGCCTTTTTTCTTACTCTTTTTGTTTATTAAATGGATAACATCCACCTTTTAATTAGAATATACCTTTAAACCAGGGGAAAAAGAACGATGCAATTGCCCTAAATACTGCATAGCCAAAAAGAGGTCTAGGATCAAATCCAAACTTTCAACTCTTGGGAGCTGAAATGGTGTAGTTTTGCTTTGAAGTGGGGCTGCAAACCTGTAGCCTTCCTATCTGTTGTGTTTAGTCCTTCCTGGGGAAAGGAAAGAGACAGTAAATATGGATACAGTTTATAGCAGAGTACCCAGTAGTCTGGCAATTTAGCACGAGAAAAAAATATATAAGCTTTTCTCAAGGTACAGCAAGTGTACTGTTACCAAGGAATGAAAATTGTGGGGAAAGGGAGAGGCTCAGAAGTATTTTCCAGCAAATCCAGCAGAAAACCAAAGACTTGCTTTGCTCTCCATACGCACATGCGTTATGCCCCATCACAAAATGGTGACACACCGTCACAGCCCCAAGTAGCTCTCATTGCATCACAGGCTCAGCCACCTCATCTGGAACATGGAGAGGAGTGTTCTGTGAGACACAGAGGGAGGAGAGAGGGACCGCACGCTTACATTCACCATCTGCACTTCATTTAGGAAGTGAACACTGTCAAGGGCTGATTTTGGGAAGACGATTACCCAGCCTACTACTGGAAAAGCACCGTGCTGATCCCTTACAGTGATGGATATATCGTAGGTGCAGATTCCCACGCCTCCAGTCCCCCCAGTTTTATTGTAAAACCTCGGTATCTGAAGGCACAACGTCTGAAAAATGTTTGGGGGGTTTTTTTTGCATGTGTGTGGAGACATTGTTTATTTACAAAACTGAAAAATGCCATCCCTTCACATATACAGACACATTTTTAGCTCACTAGAATACTATGTTGTTGTATATTAGTTATACATATATATATTAGTTAATATTACCAAAAATATTCCAAGTTTCAAGCCAACTTAAAAAGACTTCAGTGATAATATATCTGCTCAAAGGTATTTGTGTTTGATTTTTATTTCTTATTAAAGGGGTACAGCTTGATAGATATCTTTAATAGAGTTGGCATTATTATCTGCTATTACAAACATCAAGAATTTTACTTCTGCGGTTAATTCCACTGACTTTGGTATTTGCTTACTTCTGTATTTCACCAAGTGTGAATTACAAAAGGAATGACCAGTTCTGTGCTGGTTTCTGGTTGGTATCACTTTCCCATTTGCATTGATTGCAAACAGTTGAGATATTAACACCAGCAAATTAACCAGCAAATGTTCCCAGGCATACCAAAATTAGACACTTTTCTGAATATTTTTCTTTTAAAAATTGTTTTGTAAAATCTAAATTATGAGTATGAATTACTTGTCATGGTTGGAATTAGCAGACTGAATATTTTTCCTGCCAACAGAAATCCTCGACATGAACTCAGTGAAAGATGCTAAGGATACAGTTTCATGTAACAAGTCCTTCCTATTTTCTTTGCCCATTTTATCTCATTTGTTCAAACTTTTTAAAAGAAAGTCAGAAGGATGTAAATCCCGTTTGGAAAATGCCCTACCCTGTAGAGTCACTCCTATGAATAGAGCTTCTGAAGGGATTAAAACTGAGACTACTAGATTGCCGCAAACACAATTATACGTACAAATCTTCAAAACTTGAATATTTTTACCTGTTTGGCAATTGCAAACTAAGGGCATGGCGATGTGATTCTAATTCAGGCAAGGAAACCTAAGTAATAGAGCTCCACTCACTACGGACCACTTTTATCAAAAAGACCACCAGTACACAGCTACGGCATCAAGGATAATTTACTGGCTCTTGATGCAGAAAGATGTTATTTTGTAGGTTGGTTCAGTTGCTGGGAGTTTACGCAGGGGTTGTTAAAGCAGCTTGGCTGGGTCATAACGGGCAATTCCCTTCGCTGTGCCTCAGGACACGGTTTGCCATCACTCCAGCCCGCTTCATCTCCTAAGGATGATCCTTGTCTTTAGGCGTTGTACATGCCTGACCCTGCCCTTGAATCGGGGCTAGCAACTGTGCTGTTTGAATTGTCAAGATATAAAAAAATAGAGAAAGGTAAAAGAAAAAGAAAAAAAAAAAGACTGACATTATATTGCGCCACTCTTGAGAAGCACGGTGAAGCACTGCAGCCAGTGCTAGACTGTTTCTGGCCACCTTTGAACCCCGGTTTGTTCCTGAAACTGGAGCGTTTGGGACCCAGGTGCAGTTATCGACTCATTTTACATTCAGCCTCTGCACCGGCAAAGCAGTGAGGCTGTGATCCTAGTTTCCTCGTAAAACAGACAGGGAGATTTGTTTAGGCTTTCTGTATGATGACACCATATATGTATATTACAAGATGAATCAATTACCAAGTCTGGTTATATTTGCTAAGAGATCTTTAGCAGCAAAAAAGGGAAAAATTGTCTTACCATCCTACAAGTACAGTGAAGCAACAAAAGTGGTGCTCTGAACAGAAAGTAAGGTGCTAAAATATACAATTGGATCCCAAAGCTCAGACATGCGGCACAAAATTACCATAGCGTTCATTTCTAGTGCTCAATGCACCTGCATCTCAAGGGAAAGCCTCGGTTTCTGACAGCACTGGGGTAGTCACGGCTCATATTTTCTTCATTGGTATGAAAGCAAAATGTATTTGAGGACATGCCTTGGTCTGAATAGCACTCGGGGATGGAGTTGCCTCCATCCCCAAATTTAAGCATGCCCGTGGTCCAGAGACCATGAATACTGGTCCAGTCCCCAGCAGAAAATGGACCTGGCTTAGGGGTGTCTGTGGTTTTTGGAGAGGAGCTGAATGTCATGGCAACCTGCAGCTGCCTCCTCCGGCCAAGCCTCCCCTGGCATGGGATCCATCCCACCGCCAGCCCCTGGTCTGCAGCCAGTGAATGTGGTGCCAGGAAAGCGGTGCAAGTCATCAGCAATGCGGTCATATCCCTGCCTTCTTAATGGGCTAAAAACATCAGAAAATATAGAGAGCATTTTCTATTTTAATGATCAAAAGGGTGTTGCCCATTATTCACAGCCTACACACAAGATGTCATGATTTTCAATTTTCCTGCGCTGATCATTCAATGCATTTGACAGCTGACCTTCAAATGGTCATGTTTTTTCAAACAAAAAGAGAAAAAAAAAACAGAAACAAACAAACCCCCCCAATATCAGCATATCAGAAAAGCAAAATAATCCTAAATGAGACAGCGATGAGGTCACATGCAAAAGCTGTGAGCAGAGCTGCCTCTGTCCATAGCAGCCAGCTGCTTCCCCGGCAGCAGGAGAAGTTTGGGTTCAGGAGAGCATCAGCTGGATGTTTGGGGTGCTGGACATTGCCCTGAGAACAGTTGCAGCACCAAAAAATGGCACTTTCTGAACAAGTTTCTGCAGCTGTTTCTACACTGTTAGGGAAATTTCTCATCATTGGTACTGAAATCAGAGGATGGCAGCAAGTCTTACACGAGCTTTTTACTGTCACCAGTGGATACGGGTATTAGCCAGGGACTATTGTAACACCCGAGAGGAATTTCAGCTGAGTGTTGGTCAGAAAAAATGACATTTCTCTGGCCAGAAACAGTTGCAGCGGGTCCCGGTGCCTGGCGTCACTCAACATACTCCCAAAGAGTTGAATATTACAGAAATTACCTAAATAAGCTGAAAGAACTGGTAGGTTCTAGGAAGTAAATGCTGCTCTTGCCTGAATCTGGAGTAACTTAGTTGAATTGCAGGTAGTAAATACCCTAATTAAGCAGACATGATGACTTCTAAATGCCTGCTAGAAGTCAAAAGGAGCTGCATGTATTTTTCCAGCACAATTTCAGTTGTGTTTACTGAGTCAAGGGGTGAAACGAAGCAGCATAAATTCCTGTAAATCATTGATTAGAAAGCATAGATTTTTACTTTCAGATGTTGCTTCCTAGCAAAACATTAAACTGGAATAATTTTCAAGACTGAAATCTATTTAAACGAGTGGCATTTTTTAAAATGCTTTACTTCGGGATTGACAGGAACTTTGCCTCCAACAAATACCATAATTGTGAGTGCTTTTAACGAAACGGTCCTGTTTTTGATGTCAGCTCAGGATTTTTCCGCTGTAAGATCTTTGAATGAAGAGGACTAAAAGCCATATACTAAGCCAATTAAATACAGGTCACATTTCTACTGGTACGTTATATACAGTTTGCAAACAAAACCGGATATTTTGGGCTTGGCACCCCTTCTTTCAACAGAAGCATGGTTATGGACTTAGGAGGTAGAGACGGCTGATGCACAGCCACATTGCAAAGCGGTGCAGAGGTGTTGGGGGAGGATGGGTAGAGCTGGTAGTTAATAAGACCATGGAAGAACCCACTGATGGTGTTCGGGGAACGTTCCTGTGTGTTTTTAATGCTGTGATACACGACCAAGTATGAATTCTGTACATCTGGGAGGATGTCAAATTCTGGATGACATTTGGATTGTTGCAATTAAGCTATTACAAAGACTTTTGAAATAAACAGGAGAAAAAATGTTGCCTGGGATGTGTATGCAAGTACTCTTCTTTTCTGAACATGGGGAACAGGAGGCGAGGCAGAAATTCCTCCCAGCCAAGAGATCCTCTCTGAAACGTGTGGCTTGGGGACCACAGAGCTGTAAGGGGAGACCCCACAGCCCCCCAGGTGCTGTCTAAACTGCGTGTGGTCAGGCAGAGTTGGGGAGGATAGAAACTAGTGTGACGTGCTTCTGATGTACATGATGGTTGTCTGTTAAAGATTGCAGCTGACCGATCCTTTGCTTTACAGTAAAATAGAGAGCAGATGGAAACTGTTTGCTCTGTAAACAGTTATAAGGAACTCCCTATATATCCCCTCTCCCCACCTTCCATTCAAATCAATAGGATCCATCTGTCCAAGGTATTAAGATAAATCCTGGAAATTTTGGTATTGACTAGAAAGGCGCTTAAAAAATCAATCACACCGCAAACAGAGAAATGTCACTGCACCAAACGTGGAGGCTTGCTAATCTTGCTAGATAACATGGACCCAAAGTGCAAACCTTTCTGGTTTATAAACCCAGGCAAAGCCCATATTGCTGTCCCCATCTCCTTAGCTAATTAAATAAGCCCCAGTGAGAGCTGGTGCTGGGTGCATGCTCTGGATGGCACCCACCGCTGCAGTGTCCCAGCTGGACACACAACCTGCGAGGGCTGGTTTGACAGCCCCTGCTTGCCAAAACACACACAAATTATTTTCCTGGCAGATAGGGGTAAAGGCTGAAGAGTTGCAGCTGTAGAGTTGTTGGCTGTTTAGCACTGATTCCACTGATGCTACGTGTCCTCAAAGATGCTGACATTGGGAGCACCAATTCCCCTGTGATTTGTTCAGGGTCTCCCATGCTTCAGAGAAGTTAAGGTTTTCAGAATATTTCAGTTTCTTCAGAATTCCAGCCATAAATTTCTCCATCACAGAGTATAGGGGGAAAATCCTACTAATCTGATAGATATTCGTATTTACAGAAAATACCTTTTTTTTAAAATAACAATTATACTTTCTACACCGCTCCATTTTGATGTTACTGTTCTGATTCCTGCCTGGTTTGCAAATATATCCCTTCCTGGGGAACCACCAGCTACCTCAGCTCATTTCCTAATGGGAAAAAAAAGGTCCTGAGCTCTGCTCTCCAAGAAGGCAGCAAAGCAAATGAGAAGAACAAAAAACTCACCTGGATGGGCAGCACCGGCAGCTCCCACAACTGCTCCCGAGATCTCTCCAGTGGCTCACCCTGGCCTAGGCAGAAGGCCACTGTGAAAGCACCAGTCCTTGGTGCATATGACGAGGCGGGAGAAGACAACCGGCTCTCTGGGAGCCTACTTCCCTTGTTTCTGCTGCTGGAAATCCACGCTGCCCATCTGGTGAGCCTGGGCGGGCTTGCTCCAACCCTCGGTGACCCCTCTAGGAGCAGACACGGGGCTGCTGGTACCCAGCCAGGGCATGCATCTGCTTCCAGCCCCCCAAAACCCTTTCCAGAGGCAAGAGTGTAAAAACAGCCCTTAATCCAACTTATTGCAGCAGGGTCCAGCCCTCACATGAGGGCTGCATTTATGTTTATCTTTATATTTATAGTTACAGTTACAGTTACATTGCCTTACACTACAAGGTGTTTACATTACAGGGGTGATGGGGCCGCCTGAAGCTCCCAAATGTCTCACCAGGATCCTATCCCACACCTGTACAGGTACCAGCTCGGTGTTCAGGCTGTCCACTGGCGTGTCACCGCTGCGCCACGCTGGCTTCCCTCCTTTCCAGCATCCCCCGCAAACGGGCACGTGTGCATTTCGGACACCCCATCCTGCTCCCAGCTCACTGAGACACGGCAGAAGACATGGCCTTAATTTCGAAAGAAGCGAGCATGCTGGATAAAACACTGCACGAGGGCTGACACATACATGATGAGGCAATTACAGATGATTCATTACACCTTGTGCAGCGTCATTTGGGGTTTAATGACGTATTACGTTTTTCAGTGGTTCCAGCCACCGAGCTGCAAACTTCATTGGATTAAGAATGCTGTTGCATTTTTCTGGGTCTGAATTTCCTTCCCCATCCACCTCCAGTGAGCATCTGATCACACACCGAGAAACACACTGTCACCTCTCTCCCAAGTCTATAGCCTATCCGGAAGGTGCATTTTGTGCAACTATTACATTTATATCGGAAGATTACGTAAAGGTTAAAATCCAGCTCACCCTAGTCATGTAACCAGTTATTTTGGTAGAAATGAGGCTATTTAAACGAGTGAGCCAAAAAAATTTCACCTGAAATACCCTTGAAACGTGCTGTAGAAGTCATTAAAGACCTCACCATGCTCCCTGTTTGTCTCTTTGCTTTTATCCAGTTTAATTGGTCTCTTACCCCATTTATTGCTCTGCCTGCTTCCAGGTCTCCCGTTTCCTTCCCACTGCTTTATTCTCCCAAACTAATTCAAAAGCGGTGTGTGAACTTGTGACCTGCTGAAATCAGTGACAAAACCTCCACGGCTGAGTTGATCACCACACCAGCTCTAAAAATAAATCATGCCCTCGCATTGGCACTAAACCTGTCTGTTCTCCTCTGCTCCCCAAGCAATTCCTTCAAAGGACGAAATACCGTCACTGGGGGTAATTAAAAACAGTTCGTATCCTGTTAGGATTACAGGTTTAAAAATCTGAGTGCCAGGGAAACAAGGCATTTACAGTTTTCGTAGGAAATGAACTCCCACAAGAAACATGTAACTTAATTTTGCTGTCAGATGTTCCCACAGACTCCTCTTGAAAGCCAGCCGAAGCTGTACATATGTGCCTGAAACCAGTTTTTAAAAAAAAGTTAGATTTATATTTAGATTGTCACCCTCCAGTCATTCAAAACAGTTCATGTGGGAAATTTTTAAGGCTGTGATGAAACCCTTTATTTTGGAATTTATTGACCTTTGAGTGTCTATAATCACAGCTACACCGCTGCATTGACTTGGAGGCTGCTGGTCCTCCTGCAACCCATGAGATCTTGCACAGACATAAGATCCCTTACCAGGAGAGCCATCATCTGCTGTGTCCCCAAATGGCCAGTGAACATGTGAGAGAAACCCTATAAAAAAAGATGTTAGGTGCCGTCAAAATTAAGAAGAGTTGACCACAAATCTCACCTCCCCAGAGTTACAAACTGCTTTCCTTCATAGCGTTATTCTATTTTAATTGTAAACTAAGCGAGCAGAACCTGAAGCAACACATTTGTGTGCCCCGGGAGAGATGTGCTTGCAGGGGAATCTTATTCCCTATGCCATCTTCCATGTGAAAACTTCTGATTGCCTCTAACACAACACATCATGTTGACACCAAGAGAGGTGGCTTCCTGAGTGATTCAGCCCTGGAGCAATGGCAAATGATTGGGGATACTTTCTCTGTGGGCATGTTTGCAGAAATAGGAGAGGCAGCCCCCTTCCTTCACCCCAATAGCTGCAGGTACTGCAGGTGGAGAAATGTTGTGCAAAGTTTGATGTCCATATGTCCATCACCACCTAAATGTCAATGAGTTGGCAAAATACCACATGTACAACTCCCTTGGTCAAGGAAATTATTCTGACCTTCTTATGCTCCCGGTAAACTAGAGAAAGGAATAACAGAATACTTGGTGGAGTAGATGTAATGCATCTGTAACTGATGTGCTTGGGTTTGCTTTGATAAGAGTAGCCATCTAATTGCATCTCTTTTGCTTTCAGTATGGTTTGATCTCCTATCACATATTACACTGAGGGCCCGAGGGCAGGCATGTGCGCTAGAGGCACTTGGATACTGATAGACCAGTAAAAGCATGCGAGTGCCTCCGGCACACGAGTTCTGTGCTGTTCCTCAGATCTTCTCTCTTCTACCAGAGATAAACCCTCCATCCTTGCTGAGCTGCAGACCGGCGGCCACCCCCACCCCTTCCTGGGGAAACTGTGTGGGACAAGTGACTCCAAGTCTCTGCTCTTTCACTAGGAAATACGTGGGAATTTGATAGTAAGCATCTTTCAAATGAGGGATTTCCACTAACCTGTGTTGTCCAGGAAAGGAAAACTGTTTGGCCTAACACGCTACCGCAGCTTAATGACATGACAAAATAAGTGATGAAATTAATGGAGGGAGCAAACCCAGGGGGACTCCTCTGGGGTAACGTGTCGGGGTCACTTTGCTCTATCCATGTGCTTTGGGCTCTCCCCAGCTCACTCCCACCCTGGTCAGGCAGGGTCTGAAGTCTTCTCCTGCATCCCAGGCCAGAAACCTGTCTGTGCCAGGAGCTGCAACAGTTCGTGTCTCATTACATCAACTGGATTGGCAATGCAAAATCAAACCAACTCATCTGAATTATACAGGGAGAGAAACACTCACTCCTGAAATCTCTGCAAATCAGGTAAAACCCATCAGCAATTAGAAAGGAGCAAGGCAATGTTGGATGAGATTGTTCATACCCATACAATGATGCTGAATCTTTCCTCTCAGCTTTTCATGACTGTAAGTAAAATCTTGATTTGTACCAATATCTATTTTTATCTTTCATCTTCCAAAATGTAGGTATAATTAAGCAACCTCTCATGAGCATCAGCTGTGCTATTACAGAAGAAATGAAATATTCCTATGTAGAACTAATAGATGATGGTAAATGTTAGCATATCCTTGAGATCTGCAAGATCGTTTAAGCAGAAATTACCTTATATTAAAAATGGGTTATAGGCAGTTACAGGCTGTATCCACAGCCCTTTAGAGAAAACAACGATCCATGAAGAATAATTTTTTAGTGGCTGTTTCTATCTGAAGTGCAATCACCTTCTTTCTAACTCCTCAGAGCATTATCAATAACGAGGAGCCCGTGGATGAATTACATACTCCGTCTTTGCTCCCTTCTGCCGCTGGTACTTCTACTGCCCGTGATTTCCAAGTGTCTCACGACCAGCCGTAAGCTCATCCTTAAGCCTCTGAACGAGAAGCTTTTGGCATCCTCGTTTCATATATGTTATATGCAGAAACTCAGACACCGGCGATTCAAGGACTTGTCCATCATAACATGGGAGATCTGCACAAGAATTAGGAGTTAATAGCAGATCCTTGAGCCCCAGACCAGTATCTCAGGGAGCCCATTTTTCTATGTGGTTTCTCCTTAAGATGATGAGGATGAGAGTCCCAACCCTACAAATCTTGAGCACCTTGGCTCCAACAGAAGCGGAGAGTATTCAGCCTTTTCTGAATTTTTCGCCAAACCACCTGCCTTGTGCATGCGAAGCTGATAAAAGCGGACATCAGGCCACAGCACCGAAAGCTTGAGAGTATTATTAAAGGCAAACGAAAGAGCTGAAAGCAGATGTTGCCATGTATAAAGCTGATTGGGATGAATCCTCCCATCACACAGGTATCAGAATTAGGAAGCAGGAGTCAGATAGCAGCTCAGCTCAGCAGGATTTTAACAAAACATCCATTTATCAAAGTAGTCTTAAAAAAGCATAGCTCTAGGTTTTGAAACTGCCAGTGAAAAGACAGCTGCATCTCTCAGCAATTTTAAAAGCTACCCTAAGAATTACTTTGTGTTTGCTTTGTACCTAAGCATTGAAAAGTCAATGAGCTAACTTTTTAGAATTTTTTTTATGGTATCACCTCCCAACTTGAATGTGTTTTGATCTACACTGCTTTGCTGTAAAAATATTACTTCAAAAGTGCACGTGAAAACAACTGTGAGGGATTGTTCACTCTTTTTTTGGCTGGTTTCACCTACAAAAGAGCAGAGATGGCAGAGAAATCTGGGGCCACAGGCAGACACTGCTGGAAGTCCCCAGAAATATCATAATCACTTTCCTGCTAAAGCACATCAGTTTATTTTCCAAAGCAAGTGGAAAAATCACCAGTGCAAAGTTCTGCCTGATGTCATGGGCGCTTTTGCTCACTTTTCTGCAGAGATGCTGAAGACCGGTGCAGCCAGCAAATACTGCCAGAGAGGGCTCATACACGCTCTGGGCACCTCCACAGCAGAAAACACGGCTTCATGCAGGCGGAGGTAACAGCTAGTGCAGCCGTGGGAGCTGGTAACACACGCTCGCCGTGCATTGCAGCGCGCAGGGGTCAGATGCCCAAAGCACCCGCGGGCATCACACACACATGCTGGTGCAGCTCGTGCTATTTAGACCCCCTTAAGACAAATCTGGGGAGACCTGGGTGCCTCTGGGAGGATTTGGGCTGGATCTGGGTACCCTCTGGGGTCCCTCTCGGCAGCCCCTTCTCCCAGGGCTGCTCCCACACAGACCCAGCAAAGAGGGAGAGGAGCGCCGCGGGGGTGTCAGCGCATCGGCTGGCGTGTTTTAGCCATCTCTCCCCTTCCTGCCCCTCACTTTGATCAGACCCACAGGCCACCTTGGGACCCAAACCCTGAGCAGAGGAACAGGTACCACCATGATGCCCAGGTCTCCCTTGCAAGCTGGCTCCTGAGCACCCGCATCACCTGCAGCACCGCAGGGCCCTGAGCACGGTTCTCAGGGCCAAGAAACCCAAGCGCTTTGCAGACCAGCCGCAGTGCTGCTCAGCACCATTGCCAGCCCTGGGGCAGCATCCAGAGCACCACCAGCATCCATCCCATTTGCAAGCAGAAGACGGTTGGACACTGGTGCCCAAAGAAGTGCTCCTGGATGCCCTTCAAGCAAATAAATACGTAACAACTCCAGCAGGGAAGACTTGGGAGATATTTTTTTAAGAACATAATTTGATTAAAGGGTTTTAAAGAAATTGGCTTTGCCCAGCAAGAGGGGAGGAGGGCTGGTGTGTTGGCAGGACCCTGGTGTTCAGGGTGACACTGCTGCTCACAGCAGCTCTTTGCCCGTCAGCCCTTCGGCTCAGCAGCAGGCACCGTCCCCACAGCTCCACTGTTGATGAAAATCTGGTGCCATGAAATGGAGGGTCTCCACAACCTGCCAGGAGGCAAACTGCCTCCACAAAGCAAATCATTCCAAGCCACTGCTGGTACCTACAGATGCCCAGGGCCAGGGGGAAGGTATCCCAGTGTGGAGCTGATTTTGATACACCCAAGGCAGCACTGGTAGCACCCCACGTAGTCAGGAGAGGATGCATCCACTGCATCATTCAGCATTGTCAATAATCTTTGCTCTAAAATCTTTTAAGACTCCAGAAACTGCAGCTGGGTGTTATTAGCATCAGCCCTATACCCTCCGGTATCTTTCTAGTACCTGATTAATGTTTAATACGCCACGTCTGCAGCTCGGAGAGTCTGGGAGCTACCAGTCAGCATCATCCTTCGGAGAGCTTGTCCCCGCCTTGCTCAGTGATTTCTTGTGTGGGCAGGAAATTTGTTGTGAATGTTATTAAAGTGCCTGCAAGGCAGATGCCACGACCATGAAGAGAGACTCTGAGTGCACAATATTGCACCTTTTGAGTGGTGCGGTGTTTAATTCAAAGCACACAGGTTTTCTCCACTGCAGTTAAACAACACAGCCCGTGGATCTGCCCCAGGGAGAGCGAAGTGATGGGTCCCCACGTGGATTTTCTTCCCCCACTGCTCCACAAATTTAGTCATTCAAATCCTAATATATTATTGATGGGCACTTCTATGTGGAGAGTGCATAGAGTTGCAAGCTACTAAAAATACAGGTTAGAATATCTGCTGCTCTCCCTAGAGAGGGGCTGAGTGAGGGGCGAGGGTGACACCCAAATGGTTTTATTTAAGGTGCTGTCACCCGCAGCAGGGACCGGTCCTGCTCTGGGGGGAAGCGAAGAGCCCGTCTCCTTTCAGGGCCATCCACAGCATTTCAAAACCAAAGATACCTGTTCAAATTCATATACTTTTCTGCTATGTTGGATGAAGACCAACATAGTTTTTCCAGCAATCGTTTTTGGCCACTCAGTCTGTTTTAAAATGGGAACTGTTGACTTTCGGGGTACACTGAAGCTGAGACTTGTTACTTCTGTTAGGCTGGTTTCTGGCTGGTCTCTCTGAAACTGCTACAAGCAGAGCCGGGTCTACGCCAGCCAAGCTCAAGCTCTGCCATAGGGGCTCATCCTTATTCATCAGAGCTCACCCGTTCCTGTGTACAGTTTTAACATGGCCTGACAGGAGGGCACAGAACGGTGGGAAAAAAGATTATTTTCAAAAAGCTGTCCCTAGAAACATGAATATACATTTTTTATCTATATATTAATTTTTATATATTTTAAATATATACTAATTTTTCCAAGTGTTTCCTAACTCTTGGTCAAAGTGTCAACATAAGCTAAATATGAGGAGGCATTTATGCTAAGCTTACACAAGCACCCAACATACTGCCATGGTTATATTACTATTACGTCTTAACAGGTGATCGTAAGTGATTTCAACAGGCCATGCAAGTCTCCTAAAATACCAAAGGTTTCCTGCCAGCTTTCCTTTCCAACCCACCCACTGAGGGAATGCAAAGGCATCTGAGGAATGGGCTAGCCTCTGTGTATCAACACAGCCTTCAGGTCACCTATTCCAAACATTAAATCAAGCCTAAATTTTCCCTGACTGCATTTCTAGAAAGGTGAATTTTTCAGCAGGCACAACACAACCTGATTGTATCAAGCTTTCTGACACCCAAGTCCTGAAGGCGTTCTGCCTGCACACGTTCAGGAGCATCGATCTTTGCAGCCACTTTCCTCATTAGCTGGAATTGACAGACTTCGCTAGTGTAGACTTTTTTTTAAAAGAAGAAATTGGACTATTTCTGAGTGCAAACAGCCTTGTTTGTTTGTTCGTTTGGCCTTTTTAGAGCAGCATGTGAAGGGCATCCAAAAATCCCAGCCTGTTCCTCTCCCACCTCCCCACGGAGGATTTGCCCCCTGCTCAGCCACGGCGTACGCTTCCCTCATCACCGGCCTCCATTCCCGACCAACATCTATGCTATCACCACACAGGGGAAGGGAAGATAACGAGAGACAGGTAATGATGAGATGGAGAAGATAGGCAGTAGCCACGAAGTCAGGGAGGTGAGAGCGCAGTGGATATAAAGGGGTCTGGAATACAGCAGCTCTCCTCGTGCCTAATTAAAGACTGATGTCTAATTGAGATGCTTTCAGTGGTGGTCTCTGTGCTGACCACCTGCTGGTCCCGCACAGCAAGAGCCTGGGCAGGGGTGCTGCAGCCCCACACGTCAGCCTTCGGGTTTAGGACCCCACTCAGCCTCAAAGGCTTCAGTGCTTGTGTTTTCAGTACACGAGGAAGTGAGAATGAAAACATCACATGGGCACGCGGTGACCTCATCCTGCTCTATTCAAATTGATGCAAGTTTTGTCACTAACTCCCATAACAAGCAAAATCGAGCAGACTGTGGTATATGAAGTGAAAACCCTGCGATTCTCCATTTGTACCGTCGCAGTTTAAGCAGATGCTCCTCTCAGATGAGCTCATCCTCTCCTCCCTGTTTCTCTATTCAATTCCACA
Organism: Balaeniceps rex; assembly: GCA_013401315.1. Classification (NCBI taxonomy): domain Eukaryota; kingdom Metazoa; phylum Chordata; class Aves; order Pelecaniformes; family Balaenicipitidae; genus Balaeniceps; species Balaeniceps rex. The sequence goes on from VYZW01014964.1 coordinate 140,228, forward strand.
GTGCTAAAAACAGAAGAATTTAGGTTGTCCATTTGCACATGCACTTGATACAGTGCAAAGCAGCACACTGCATTTGGGGATACACTTAACTGCAAGAGAAGGGGAGAAGAGCATCCCTTGCTTCAGCAACCAAAGGTTGGTACCAAAGTAGCATCTCAAAGGCAGACAAGGCACTTGACCCCTTACAGCCACAGAAAGGTTTCCCAAAACAGCCCTGACTGATGGTTGTTGAAGTTTGTTTTAGCTCCCTGTCAAATGCATTTATGGTCGCCTCTTCCCTATAGACCAAATGTGTTGCAATCCATTTTCCAGACTAAATTTCCCCATTTGGATAAAGATCATACTTAGGCAGACCTCATAATGGGAGATCGCCATCTCTTAGGAGAGGTGGGGGATAATGAGCTGCAGATAGAGCCAACCCAACCGACAAACTGAATATCAAGAAGAAACACCAAGCCCTGAAAGCCAGTAAATAATTTTCACAACACTTTTAAAAGATTAGCAGCAATCTCCTGCACTAATAAGTGTGTTTCACTCTACAGTCAAAGCCACAAGCAGCTGATTTCTATTTATACCATCTCAGCAGAGTGAGCCCCAGCTGTTTGCTGTTGGCCATGCCGAAGTCATGCAAGTGAACAGCTGTACTAGAGCTGAGCTCCCCTTTGCAGAGGACAAAAGCTATTTTTAGCACTATTTCTCTATTTTTGCAGTGCTCTAGGCCCTGATCAGCAGCTGAGCGACTGGAAACAGGGATCACTGTTATCCTTGTTTTGGTGGTAGGGAGATGGATGTTCAGAGGCAAGAAAATACGCCTTTCTGAGAGCATGCAGGGCTGGTTTGAAGGGCTGTGAAGAGGTGCCTTCCCAGGCTCAGGCCCTGGCTGCACTGGCAGCTAAAACCTCACTTTCCTCCGGGCAGCTCAGCCCCAGCACAGCAACCCTGTGCCAGCAGACAAAGCCAAGCTGGAAAACAGTGAAACTGGTCAGCAGAAAACATGGCCAGTGTTGGCAAACCCCTTGGCCGGTGAGCTCTGCTGCAGCGGGGTCTCCTGGGTGCGGAGGGAGGAGCAGAGCCTGGGCAGAAGAAAACCATGCCCATCGTCCCCCACCAGCAGTGCAGCCCACCACAGGTGGTAGATGGGTGAAAACCAGCTCCTACAAGCCTGGGGAAACAAATGCAAAAGGAGGGCATTTCTTTGCATCAAGCGTAGCTGGTCTGTTCCACTTGCACGACGTGTCTAGATGAAGCACCACAGCCCTAGGACACAAGGGGTTATTCATTTCCACATGACCAGATGTTCAGTTATGTGAATGCTACAACATGCCACCTCCTCTGACTCTGGGAAGAGCAGCAAGGGACGGGGAACAGATCATCCATAAGTTTATCAGAGCCACTGATGTGTTCACTTCTGGCTTACAGCTCGGAAGCAGTGGAATTTGTTATATTCCAATAGGAGATCAATATATAATTTAATTAAGATGCTTTCAGGTTCTCTGTGCCGGCATTGCCTCCTTCAGGAGCTGCTGAGAGACCTGCTCTCCACGCACATCTGTGTGAGTGCTGTATCAGGAGCTCCCTCCTCCTCTCCGCCCCATTTGGTCGTATTGCTGCATTTACAGTATATTACAATGAGGATTTTTTTAAGAAATCAAGAGGCCCATGACTGTGCATGCTTCATATGTTCATTTAATTACTGCTTTCCTTCTTTCTTCTTCTCAATTAACCAAGAAGATCTTGTCTAATGGACCAAGCAAGAACAAGGCAAGAGCAAATAGTGGTTCCCATTAAAAGTCCTCCAAACCGCAGCCAGGAGCTAGGAGTAACTCCTGTGTGTTCACAGCAGTTTGATGTTGTGGGATGATGACTTTGAAGGCTGAAATTAAGCTACTTCCACACACCCCCCAGAGCACCCCGCTTTGTTTGCACACGTAGTACAGGCTGAAGCTTCAGAGCCGCCCTGATGAGGACATGTTGTGTTCTCCCATACCTACAGCCCTCCCATCACACCTGAACCAAAAGACCTCTTTTGGGTTGAAGATCAGCTGCTCAGCAGCTCTGGGGTTAGTGTCAGGGACCCCTCACATGTCTCCTTGTCCTTCTGGAAGGGCCAAAGAGCAAGTTTTTAGGCATTATCTGCAAATGTCAGATTACTGCACTGGTTACTGTACTCCTCAAAAAAACTTCTTGTTCACATAAAACATCTTCAAGCAGCCTGACACCTTACCTGATTTCCTTTGACAGGGAAAACAGGAAAAGAAAGATCCTAAGAAGTGCTTTCCTCAGGATGCATGGGAGGTGCAGTGAAGTCTTGGATGGTTTTCTTTTCTCTCATGTGCACAGAATAAATGAGCATCTAGTCACTGAGGGAGGCCAGTTCTCACTGCATGGCTGGAATCCCTTACAAATCAGTAAAACTAAACTTTGCAATACTAATGGGTAAGATGTTCATCAGCTTCCACAGTATTCCTATAAGAAAATTACACTTTTATCTACAGACAAACTACATGCAAGAGAGAGAGATTAAACCATGGGGAACTACTAAGAGCACAACAGCATTAGCATGGGTCCATGGGCCAAATCAACAGCCAGTCTAATCTCAGGAAGGAAAAAAAAACAAACATTTACTTCATGCAGCTCCTCCGATTCACACCAGATGAGCACATCTCTTACAAGAGAGATTACAGAGAGTTAATCCTGCGTCTCTCTACAGCAGAAAGATAAACAACATTGCTGTTTTTTTATAACCAGTGTTGCACCATAATATATCGTGCTTGAAATCCAGCCCCTGCAGCACAGAAAGAAGGGTTTTGCGAGATTTCCCTTTTGCAAATTGATTTCCTTCCCGGCGGAAAAATACCAAAGCCGTTAAAATGCTACTATAGGTGAAAATGTACATCAGATGACTAGGAATGAGACTCAGGTCTGTTAGAGCCAGTTTAGCTGCTGCTTCGCTGAACTGTGAGTTGCCTTCACTGTACTGGGGCAGGCAGGTCCAAGCTGGGGTCCCACGGGAGCTGCAGAGCACTGTCTGCCCAGCACCTTTAGCATCAGCAGCGTTTTGGGGAGGCTACACTTCCCCCTCAGAAGACCAAATATCTTAAGCAAGCTACCCAGCCATGCAAGTCTTTTATAATGCTAGTGGTCCACAGCCTGCTTAATGAGTGCTACTCATTTTCTGGGGTAACCTCAGGTGTTTTTGGTCTCAGATGACTTCATTTAAAATAAACACAGTAACTAGAACAAAATGTCAGTGGCCAAATGACCACTGAAATAGCATCTTCACAAGCCCTTGCAGAGAAAGGAGAACCTGTGCTGGGGACCAGGGCTCCTACAGTGACTAGGGTGCCCCAAATTGGACCAAAAGAGGCAACACCATGGAGTCAGCCCTACCGGAGTTACCCCTGGGTAGCTGCTCCCAGCTGCTGCAGCCACTCTTGCATGCTCGGGCTTTCATGCCGGACTGGAGCAGCACAGAGCTGCCTGGCAGCCAAGCCCTGCTATGTGATTTGTTCCAGTTGTTTGGTTTTGCAGGGCTCAGGGTACCGTCACAGCAACCAACATAAAACTAAGTAACCGTGCTGGCATCTCCCATGCTTACTGCATGGAGAGAGGTGGAACTAGGTGCTTTGGTTCCTGGTTGGAGGTAGAGTAACAGGATACCTACTGCAGCCCCCCTCCCAAACCCTCTCTTACCCTCAGTGACGTGTGCAATATCCAGCATCCTGGAAGACCGGTATCCCTCGCGGCAAAGCTACCAAGGTTGGCACTTGCGTGAAAATGGTACCTTCAGCAGGTTCATGCACAGCTGGGGGGTTAGGAAGTTGGTTTGGTTTTGTTTTTAAACTCAGGGGGCTGCTTGAGTTTCAGCGTGGATGTACATCCACAGAATGAGGGAGCGTCTCGCACAGCTCATGTGCACCTCCTTGTGTTCCCAGACCTAGATGACTAGCCTTTTGCACTTTAATACACATCCTTTTATACAGCACACAGGCACAAAGTAGGCAGGGTTTTTTTTTTCTTTTAATGTCATTGATTGCTATTAATGTGCAAGTGAATTGTTACACTGCATCCCAGTGTCCCTGAATTGAATGATAAATGCCACAGCAGAATGAAGACACAAGAGATGACCTACTGCAACAGAAAGAGCATGAGCTTGAGAAATCTGTTACTGCCCAGGGTGAAAAGAGGAGCAAATCAGCGGTTATAGAAAACGAAAACTCCTACACTGCCTTCCCAGGTCATGGCGAAAAAAGACTTAGTACAGCCAGAGCACCTGCACTAAAATCAGTATCAGAATCATCTTGCTGAAAGTTTTGGGTTTGAACATTGGTATGAAGCTTGATTTTTATTTTTACCTTCTTCATTAGCCCATCAAAGCGTAAGGAAACAACTTACCATTATGTTGGGACCCTGAAAACCAAGGAAGGGACATTAAGTCAGCAACGACCTACAGCAGAAAGACAGGAGGAGTTACTGAAAACATCCAGGGAGAAGAAAATTGCTTTTAAAGGGCATTTCCAAAGATCACCTAAATCTGCAAGGTTTGCACTATGCTAACACACCTTGACATTCCTTGGAAGGCTTAGGACCATGCTGTGACCACAGCTACATTTCTGATCCCTTGGAGTTTGTTGTTGAAACCACAGGCCCTGGGGAGGACGTACAGCACGTGGCCACATTTGCTGGACTCGCTCTAGCTCCCTGCAGCGCCCGCCTGGGCACACCTGCATTGGAACAGCAGGTGCCCAGGCAGCTCTGGATGGGGTCGGGTGGGTGTAGAGAGGTTTACTGGCTTGGACTTTCTGCTGTCAGAGGCATCACAGTGGTGTGGGGACAGCCATGCAAGCGGAACCAGTGGGCATGCTGCAAAGACCAACAACGTCCGGTCTAAAGCCCACGGTGGTGTATATTTTCCTGAAGTTTTACCCCATTTCTACGCACAAATAGAAAGATGCAGGACAGGAGAAGACAAGATATTATTTTACAATCTCTATGTGAATCCACACGTCCCCTCAGGATGTAAACCAGTCACTTCAAGCAGGCATAGATTCTCTTCAGGAGCAGGCTGCCTAGCTAGCCACGGCTGCCAAGGTTCCTGCCTCCTGCACTGCACAGTCCAGTGGCAGGTTGGAGATAGGACCAGACTGCCAGCGTGATCTGCTACGGCCTCCCTGCTCAGGCTAAAGGTCTGCCCTTTGCCATGGCACAGTAGGGCTCACTGCCAGAGCCCACATCTTTGGGGGGGGGGGGGGGGGGGGGCGGGGAGCAAATTGCAGCAGCCCCCTGTGCAAGTGCACTGACCTGACAAGCAATGAGTTCGCAGTATGCAGCAGGACCAGGTGGATCATCAGAGAACAAGCACAGGCTATTTACTCTCAGCTAGCTTTTCCCTTGGCTCATGTTGTTTAGCACAGCTGTTTTCAGGTTTCCAACCTTCCCTACGAGGACAGAACGATTACATCCTTACGGAAACTGCCATGAGCATCCAGCAGCTCAACCCAGGTGCCAAGGCACCTTTTTCCACGATAGCGAAAAAGCAAATACATTTTCTCACCTCTAGAAAAGTGCTACTCACTCCAGCTGCTGGAGCAAAACCAATCTGCCATCTACTTTATGGTATCGTTTCCTTTAGCTACAGCCACTGCTGCTGGTCCAGGCAGCAGGGGACACCATGTCAGGAGGGTAAGTCCCAGCTGCCACTGAGAATGATTAGAAATTGTCACTTCTGTCTTCAACAGCAGAGGTTGCTCCCTCTCAACTTGACCGACAAAGCAGCACATGCCATTAATGTCTCTACCAGCCCTGCCAAACTGAGCTAGACTGGCTTTTAAGGAGGAGGCTTCTTTTTGCTTCAAGCCTTTGTCATAACCAGAACTGACTGGATTTAGGAGAGAATGCACATGCAGGAATATATCTACCCCTGTCCCACACCATGCAAAGGATAAAAAGCATTGCTGATAGCTGAAAGAGACACACATACATAAGACATAGCAATTCACGGTGCTCCCCTGTGTATAGGAACAGTGCAGACACCTGGCAGGGATAAAGAAAGGAAAGGTAACAGGCTGGGAAAGCTGGCTGCATGGCTGGGAGATAAACAAGAACGTCTGAGATACAACTGCAAACAAGGCCTTTTAAGCAAACAGGCAGCATCAAGAGCTAAATTCTACCTGCAAGGGTCACAGCCATCTCACAGTGATGGCAGCACCTCTCCCTTGTCTTTTAAGGCTTCAGGCTCCTATGGCCACTTGTTTTCCTTGTTCCCAGGTCAGCAAGATATAAAGCATTCGATGCATGACCTCACGCTACTTTGGATGCAAAGTATCCTTTGATTTTTCAAATAAATCTGTCACACTGCAGAACAGTAAGGCCAATCATCACACGGTTTTGTAGCCACAGAAATCTCCCAGCCTATGTACTGGTCATATATTTGAAACTCATTAAATGCCATGAAAACGAGCTTCAACTGTCATCTTAATCTTGCACCAAATCAGATCAAACTGCTCACACAACCCTAGACCTCAGCTGAGCTGCAAAGGCAGCATATTCTCCAGCAGAGCAATGAGCTCTCTCACAGGCTTCCCTAAATTTGGAAAAAGTAGACCACGAGCACCCCCAGTCACTTACAGTGGTTATCAACCCAGAACCGCTACATCCACTAAGAGCTAGTGCAAAGTCATTATGTTCAACAAAGCCCAGGCCAGTAACAGGCCTGCTTCTCATGAGCAGGTATTTGAAGATCTCTCAGAGGCTTGAAACTCTCCTCAGGCCAGCTTCAGTGCATCTCAGTCATGTTCCTGCCATTTCTGATTCCAAAACTACATCAGTTCCAGTGGAGTAGGGAGATACAGAGCCACTTATCGACTGCATTATTACTTGAGATGAACTTGCACAGCTGCAAGTAGGAATAGGCAGAGCCAAGTCCCAGAGCTGGCAGGCTGCTTTCCCTGGATCTGTGAGCTTGATCCCCAAGTCCTCTAACCCTAACTGGAGCCTGCTGACCTCCCAGCACCTCACCTGCTTTTGACCACAAGCCAAGAGGTAAACCCAGCCTTTTCTCATCAGGCTGGCTACCAGGTGCTCCTGCACACAAATAGGTTGCTCAAACTCCTGATCACTAAGATGGGTGGTAAGGTGATTAAAGGAAAATAATTACTTCAGTGTTTGATCATGTCCGCTTTTTTCTTTTACCCCACCTAATGCAGTTTTCTTCATAAAGAGCCTTCTAGATGAACAGTAACAGCACAGAGACTAAAAAGACCACGTCCGCAATAAGCATTCAGTGCCAAGCTTTCTCAAGTGAACGAGCAAAGAGAAACTTTGCATCTTTATTCAAGGTGACAGTAAGTGGCCTCACTGCTCCTCAATAGCTGCATTATTTTGTTCTGAAGCTTTGACAATCTTTGCATCCTTGGCACAGCTCAGTAATAACGAGACAAGTTCCGAAATTGCTCCTGTCTCATAGGTACATTTCTGAACGAAAAGCTAAATTGGAACTAGCAAAAATAGCCACCCTCCTGCTCACATGAAATCACACTACCTGTAACCCAGTTTGCAAGCAGCACTGACATATGGAGACTAAA
>VYZW01014968.1:8057-21171 GCA_013401315.1 Balaeniceps rex
GACAGACAATAAACTGCTTTTTTAACCCGTTTTTGCAGGATCATAATTACCCTTTTTTATTATACTGCTTTGAGTATAAGCTAGCTAGATTTTGAAGAAATGCATTCTAAAATAATTCTGATCATATAGAAACTGTTCTTCCCGGTTGTAGGCACCTCTCCTCCATCCTCCCACATATAACTCAAAAATAACTATAGTTCACACAGCAGATGCAGAATGAGGACTTTTAGAAACAGACCATGTACTGTCATTTTTAAACATAGCTGAGACTCTGGATTAGTAATATGGGCTCAGTTTCCAATTCTACCAAAGGCTCCTTACACGATCTTGGGCATGTGATTATTTTTTCTGTTCAATTTCTCATCTACAGAGGGACACACGTCAACTTTTTGTTCAATGAGTGTTGTAAGGATTGAACAACATCTGTGAAGTATTCAAATACCACATTAAGGACTGCTTAAACATGCAAGAAGGCAAGTAAACAAGTTATGGTGCTGCAGTGGCCAGAATACATTGCAGAACAATCTTCACAGTAGGAGGATCTCTCAGGTCCTGAACAGAAATTCAAGTGAGAGGAATTATTACCTTCACAGCAAGGAGATAAATATCTCGCAGACTAATCAAGCCATTTATACTAACCCAAAAAGCATTCCTGCCCTTTGTACAGGCATGCCACAAAAGCTTTACAAGTTCCACTGGCTATTTCCACTGAACGCCTAAATTAACAACCTCTCTAAGCAAACAAACAAAAGTACAAGACAAACACAAGATTTCTCTCTTCTCTAATATTTCGTAGGGAAAAAAAAAAATTAAAATCCCACCTAGCCAAATCTGTACAGCACGGACCCCACGCACTCCAGAAAACAAGGCAAGAAATATGGCCACGCTCCTGCATCCCGAGGCGACTTTCACTTTCCGGCTCACTGAAATGCCAGAGCTTGCGGCCCGGCTGCGGAGGCGGCATCAGCCATAGCACCGGGAGAAGCCGGGAGTGGGTGGAGGGTGTGTGCGCGCCCGGCCCTCATGCCGCGGGCCCCCAGACCCCGGCCGCCCCTCAGGCCGCCGCCACCACCCGCCCCGCCCGGCCACCATCCATCCACCGGCACGAGGCGGCATTGCCCGCGGCGACGGCGGCAGGGGAAGGGGCAGCCCACGGCCGGGCCCACACAGCTTCTCTCTCAGCGGCGGCGCGGAGGCCCCTGACACNGTCGGGGATGGGACGTCCCAGCCCGCCCCTCGCAGCCCGGACACCTACCCACACCATCCCAGAGCCCGGCGGCAGGGGAGTGGCGAGGGAGCGGCCCGTCCTCTCCCTCCGCAGCTCCGCGCCCGAGCCCGCTCCGGCCCCTGAAATGGCTGAACAAAGGGAACCTCGCTCCGCTGCCACCACCCCTCCGATTGGCCGGGGGGGGGCNGCCGCCACCGCCCCTCCGATTGGCCGGGGGGCGGCCGGGGGGCGGGGCTCGGCGCGCGGGTGAGGGCGGGGGCGCCACTGGCCGGTCACCCTGGCAACAGCGGCCTAGTCTGCGGCCCGTGGCCGCGGGTGTGATGGAACCGGCAGTGAAATGGCCGCCCGGCCCCACCCAGCCTCTCGGCGCCGGCCCCCGCTCTCGGCCTGTCCCGGGCTTGCAGTCAGAGGGGCGCTTCTCCCTGCTGGCTCGCTGCTCCCGCGCGGCTCTCCGCTTCAGGCGCATGCACGCACGCTTCGTGCGCAGGCACTGCCTCCCGCGGTGATCGCCCTGCGGACGGCGGGACATTTTCCCTCCTCAGATGCACCCTTTCTCCAGACCCACCACTACCTCCCTCAAAGAGGCACAATTTCGAAGGGCCACCAGCCCCTTAGGAAGCACCCACCCCCCACAGGGAGCTCTCTTCCCTCCTCAGCTCTCTTCCCTCCTCTGACCCACCGGCACAAATGGGCTCCTCACAGGCGCCCTTCCCTCTGGGCCCTGCCAGGCTCCCCAGGCCAGGCTCCTCTCCCCACACCCCTCAATGCCCGCCATGCCAGAGAGCTGCAGGGGCTGCACAGGAGGTGGCTGACAGACATACCAAAAATCGTAAAAATGAAAAATGAGGCTAAGGGCTAGGCAGCAAAGGTAGAGCACCCTGGATTTCATCTTGAGTAGGCAGCGGAAGCGCACAGCCAAAGTCTTCCCGGACTTCTCTGGGAGTGAATGGATTGAGAGCAGCCCTGTGGAGAAGGACTTGGGGGTACTGGTGGAAGAAAAGCTGGGCAAAAGCCCGCAATGTGCGCTCACAGCCCAGAAAGACAACCGTGTCCTGGGCTGCATCAAAAGAAGCGTAGCCAGCAGGTCGAGGGAGGTGATTCTGCCCCTCTACTCGGATCTGGTGAGACCTCACCTGGAGTACTGCGTCCAGCTCTGGAGCCCTCAGCACAGGAAAGACATGGACCTCCTGGAGCGTGTCCAGAAGAGGGCCACAAAAATGATCAGAGGGATGGAACACCTCTCCTATGGAGAGAGGCTGAGAGAGTTGGGGTTGTTCAGCCTGGAGAAGAGAAGGCTCTGGGGAGACTTTATTGCAGCCTTTCAATACTTAAAGGGGGCTTATAAGAAAGATGGAGACAGACTTTTTACCAGGGTCTGCAGTGACAGAACAAGGGGCAACGGTTTTAAACTGAAAGAAGGTAGGTTTAGATTGGATATAAGGAAGAATTTTTTTGTGGTGAGGGTGGAACAGGTTGCCCAGAGAAGTTGTGGATGCCACATGACTGCAAATGTTTAACGTCAGGTTGGACAGAGCTTTGAGCAACCAGATCTAGTGGAAGATATGCCTGCCCACAGCAGGGGGGGTAGAGTAGTTGATCTTTAAAGATCCCTTCCAACCCAAACCATTCTGTGGTTCTATGATTCTATGACTTGTGTGGCCAGCTGTTGTGGCAAGAAGACCACTGCACATTCATTCATGGCTGTGGCTACCCCAACAAGTTACAGTGGCAATCTCTACTTGTGCTGCAATCCTATCTCCTTCAGTGAAAGCACTAGGTACTTTTTTATTAAACAATGAAAGCTAAACATTTTCACCCAGTTTCTGAAGCCTACAGAGCATTTAGAAAAGCGCAGTCTTGAGACAAACTCGGAGTTGGTAACTTTGCTTATGGTCCCGTCTCCTGCTCCTGGGAACACACAGTCTTCTCTCAGGCACTCTCCTTGTACAGAGTATCCTCTCTGCCTGACACTTAGGCATGCACATATCCCTCCCACCCCCTGCATACTACCATGATTTCACAACAACAAAAATTCCTTGACAGTGTCTTCCATAAAGAGCGCTGCTTTCCCAGCCACTTGTCTAAGTCAGCACCATAATGTTGCTGTGTTACGTCAGCTCTAGCATTGTGCCAGGCTACTTCCACTTTTTTAAAACTTAATATGTTTTAAAAGTCATCTTCTAATCCTCATTGTTGCAGAGGAAAACTTGAAAACACAACTGGGCTGAACACCAGAAGTTCATACTCATAACAAGTCCATCATCTATCATTCCAACGCTTATGCCAATTTGATGATTTCTGTGGGACCTGTCTGGTGATCTTGCAAGTACCAACACTTCAGTACTATGTCTAGATCTCCTTCTGCTGAAAGTTCTATATGTGCACATTCAAAAGGCTGCTTCCCACTATAAAAAGCCCTACCCACACAGTCCAATTAAATACCTGTTATTTTTCTCAAGTATTATTTTACTGCATAATGTTCAGAGCAGATTGTATTGTTGTTATAGACTGTATTTAGTTACACTACACTGAGTTATAGCTTAATACTTATACCTGCAACAATCACTGTATATCCGCAATCTCACAGTAAAACCCAGCCTCTCAGCTAACATGGAAGTAGGTGCTATGTCTTCCAGTTCAGCCTTCCGGAGTACAGAGACCTAAGTCCTATAGCTTACCTCCGGCTTTGGGGATCTACATGCCAGCCACAGCTACAGCAGGCAAGATGCCATAGTGCTAGGATGCAAATGTGTTAGTTGCAGTTGCTGTGTCTGGGAAAAAGGACATAAGAGCCAAATTCTCAAGTGTCATATTGAAAACATGAAACTTGACAGTTCAGAGTAAAAGCTGTTAGGTAGAAATTGTTAAAATTGTTTAATAATACTTTATTATATTGAAAGAAACAGAACAAATATTCCAATCAAAAAGAAGTTAAACAGTACTGCAATAAAAATGCATTTGCAATATATTTGCACAGTATAAACTGTACACTTTGTATGGTGACATGTGGAAAACATTTACGAGGTGTACATTTACGTAAGCTAAATGGGCCCATTTAACTTTTTTACTTTTTACATTTAAAGCACAAAAACCAAGATAGAAGATCTAAATAGGCACTGCAAATACAGCAGCTACTTTGAATCCAGGAAACTGCAGCTTTCACACTTCTGTAGTTCATTCACAGAAGATACCTAGCTGAATTTCCTATAGCATCAGTCGAATCCTGGCCTGCTTTCCTCCTGACATGATGCTATGTGATTCTCGTGTCTAACTGGATGCCCAGTCCTCTGCTATTCTTTTCCTAGCAGTTTTCAACCTCTCGGTCAGCTGCAGTCAAATCTGAATGACAGGTAGAGGTGTCCAAAAGATAACAAAGTTTAAGTCTTGTGACAGACAGCAGGAAGCCGGGTAGAGGAGAGAGACTGTACCAAAGAGATGTTGGAAGGGGTAGAGGGAAGGCATATTTTCTGCCCGTTGACATCCTGCCAGTTTATCAGTACCAACAAACTGGCTAGGCGGTCTCACACAGGTAATTTTAAATAAGACTCATAATACTGTTTCTGCTGTCAGTCCAAAGAGGTGGGAAGGAGCTCGTGGTTACACAGAGGGTTTAGTGGGTATTGGAGGGAACTAGAAATACTCAAGTTATGGTGCATATCCTGGTTCCTACTATAGGTATTTTAAACCAGTTCATAGCACAAGAAAGCTACAAAAGTGGCATAATCAACTACTCAAGTAGTTGCTAAAAGTGACAGGGAAGCCAGTGTGGCCACATTGCACTTGTACTTCACAGACTCCAATTGCAGAACAGCCTTTTTGGTGGCTATCACAATTAAAACGATTCAGGCCCAGTGTGTCCTTCCACTGGCTAGAGACCAAGGGATGGAAGAAAGAAAGATGAGTGTTACCTTCGTCTGACTTTAACCAGATTTAAGGTAAACACAGAGTACTGTCTTCCTGACAACTTTCTTAAGATTTCTCTGTTTTAATAAAATGAAATATTATAAGCAAGCAATGCATTTTCAGGAGCAGTTAGCTAGCCTCCACTGAAATACACCTTGAGACTTGATATACCAGGCTGCTGTACCTAAACAAGGCCAATAAACCTGTATGTTATATTTCCTTTTTGCTCTATGTCGTGGTTTAGCCCCACTCGGCAACTAAGCACCACGCAGCCGCTCGCTCACCCTCCCCCTCCCCGGTGGGATGGGGGAGAGAATCGGAAGGGCAAGAGTAAGAAAACCCACGGGTTGAGATAAGAACAGTTTAATAATTGAAATAAAATAATAATAATAGTAATAACAATAATGATAATAATAATAATAATAATTGTAATGAAAAGGAGAACGAGAGAGACAAACAAAACCCAGGGAAAAGAAAACAAGTGATGCAACCGCTCACCACCCGCCGACCGACACCCAGCCAGTCCCCGAGCAGCGATCGCTGCCTCCCGGCTAACTCCCCTCGGTTTATATACTGAGCATGACGTCATATGGTATGGAATAGCCCTTTGGTCAATTTGGATCAACTATCTTGGGCCGTGCCCCCTCCCAACTTCTTGTGCACCTGGCAGAGCATGGGAAGCTGAAAAAGAAAGTCCTTGACTAGTCTAAGCATTACTTAGCAACAACTAAAACATCAGTGTGTTATCAGGATTCTTCTCATGCTAAATCCAAAACACAGCACTATGCTAGCTACTAGGAAGAAAAGTAACTCTAACTCAGCTGAAACCAGGACACTCTAACAATAGCAGCAACACAATATGTTCACATAGCTTCTGCTTTCCACGCATGCTTAATGTCAATGGAAGGGGTCCCTCAAAGCCATCTTCCGTACAAAGGAAATTCTTCCCTGGTGGTCCATTTCAGGTGGTGCTGATGTTCTATCAAGAATGCATGAAGGAAATGAAACAGCCTAGCCAAGACAGCACATAGCAAACCATGAGCTAATCTACCTGTTTTCTCAGCAGAATAAGTTTACCTGAGAAAGCCAGAGTTCCATGCTAGACAATTCCTAAGTTTATTTGGAACCAGCTTAACCATCTCTACATTGCACTAGGTGGTGCATCATACAGACATAGATTTAATTTTTCTTTTGATCAGAGGCTGCAATTCTTTCTGTGTGCCTGCAGATCTCTTTTTTTTTTTAGGAGCAGATGTAGTTATTTTCACTACTGTTTGTTATCCTAATCAATTGCCTTTTAAGCATCTGATTTTCCTTTTCAGGATCAAGTAGTGGAGATAAGTCATCTGGATGCAAGAACAGTTTTCTTCGTCATAAGGGAAGCTATGCAGCTCCCATGCAAATTTGTTCTCTAGCTTACAAAGAGTCACTTAAATGAATTTTTGGTTTGTTGAACAGAGAAATAGGAAACAACCTGAAGCATTTTATGTATGGTGATAATGTGTCCTGTGATTGCTCCAATTTTTTGTCTTCTCTTTGTAAGTAAGTGTAAAGTTATGATTGAATAAAACCTTGAAATTACTGTAAAGGTGTTGTGATATTTGCCTGAGTTTGCAAATTTCAAAACAACAGGTGGAAGAGATGTTACTGTCCAATTTATATGAGAGAGATGTCAACTTAGATGGTCATGGACCATATTTAAATGTTAATATTACTGTTTTGTTGACCATCAAAGTCAGGGGAAAAACAAAATTGTGATTCTCCATCATTTAGTAGCTGAGATGTTTCTTCTTGCTTAATGTTGATGGATCTGTCAGAGTACTAGCAGTTATTGTGTTCCCTAGACAAGAAATAACTGAGATGAAGAAATCTAGCAAAAAATGAGAAATCTGAGAAAACTGCTGTCCTAAAAAGGAAGAACAAGGTGCAAATGTGAATATTTGCATTAGTACACTGTTTTTAAGGCAATAAGAAGAATAAGATGGATGGATGGATGGATGGATGGATGGACAGAAGGAAGGAGGGAAGATTTAAGTAGTTAATGAAATATATATTTGTGTACAGTTAATTACTCAGGTAAAATATAGCAGGATTTGTTCAACAATATGCAGTTTACATTTTTTGGAAGCATTATATGTGAGAACAAAGTAAGAAGAATAACTTGGCAAAGACCTGGTCACTAACTGTGAGAAATACATGATTAACTGGGGGTGCTGCTCAAACAGAAATATCACAGATTAATTAATTAATTAATTTCATAAACAAGATCAATTAATTTAATAGACAAAATTTTCCATTGACCTTCAGTATGTGCAAAATTACCACCTTAACTAGTTCTTGGTCTACAAGAATATGAAAATATCACTGCTATTTTGCCTATCCAAAGAGTATTTCTTTTTAGTGAAGTTCATGAACTATGTCTATTAAGCCGGGGACTGAAAGAACTCACTGTTAACAGAAATGACGTATGAACTTTTTATATTTGGATCACTGCTTGGGAGAATTTCACCCATGGTTTTCTAAGCTAAAAATATTTTTTCAACTACATACAGGCAAGATGGTGTTTAGTGTTAGCTGTTGAGATCTATCTCAAGTTAGTTCCTATTTTGTATCACTACAAAGGAATAAGCTGCCTTCCTAAAGGTTTTGATTCACAATTGAAGATAAATTTAGCAGTAGCAACTAAAGCTGTTATTGCCTGAAGCAATCTACACCAGCCATTTCTCTGAGATTAGTCATATGATGCCAAGCACATTTGAAGTGGAATTTAAAATATAAATGCTCTGTAGTAAAAGTAAAAGTGTATTGATTATAATGTGTTTAACCTAAAACAAACAAAATATGTGCTTTAAGGATATAGTTTCACTGGTGAAGCTGAAGGTCAGAAAGGTTAAAAGCTAGTATGTTAAATAAATGAATAGGGAAAATGTGTGAAGCAGGCCATCAACATGTAAACCAAGGCTGGTGGCAGTTGCAGACATAATAAATAAATTCATTATCTGTCCAGGTACCATTTTTAACAGAAAATCCTTCATGAACATTTTCTGTCATCTTCATGTTGTTCTCGGTTGGCCAACCAAGCTTTTTCAATAGAATGCTGGATCCTGTTTGATTCCTGTTTCATAAAGCTACTCCTTGTCCATGTGGAAACAGTACAAATTCACAGACAGAAGAAATCTTTGGATTTCACCTGAAGTAGTTGAATGACCTGCACTGAGAATGTCATCTGTTGCCACTAGCACTGTGTTTTACAAAAGTTTTCAACTCCTTTCCTGTGAGTGGAAAAGTGGCAGTAGTAGAACCAGCAGAAAAGATTTAAGTGCCTACCAGGCAAAGGTTTATTATGTGGGGATGACAAAATTTATGAAGAGTGGGGCAGAGACACAGGCATAGACTGCTTACTTCTGTCTTTACAGTGAGTGAAGGCAGCAGCATCAAAGGATTGCTGAAAGACCCTCTTCTTCTTTTCAGGAGCAGTGCTGGTGACTGCATTAACCAACTGTGAAGGTCTGTATGTGGGCTATCTACCAGATGGCGGTGCTGGAGGAGATCGAAAGAAAAGAAATACTATGAGAGGTTAAAGATTGGCTAACTTGAGAAAGATGAAAAGAACTATGTGGAGAAGAACTAGAGAAAGACAAGGTACTAGAAGAAGGAGAAGTGTTATAAAAGAGAGAAAAAGATAGTGAGGATGTCAGGTAGATATCCAAGGTATGTGAGCAGTGGAGTTGGGAATAAAAAGGACTCAGAGAAAGGGAGGAGAAGAAGGATTGCCAGCTTTCTCCTCCTCCTTTTAAATTACCTAGTTCTTAGAATAAAGTGTTGTATAACTTACTTTGTTGCTCCTTGATTTAAGTTTTTATAAATTGCTATATCCTAAAGCACCACCTGCCAAATGGTGAGGTGTGGAGTGTACCTGGTGAAGCTGTCTTGGCCCTGAAGAAGCAGCCTGGGTGTTGTTGCATGGTGCTCCTGGGACCGGTGTGCTGGGGAGCCAGGGCAGAGCTGGCTGTCATGCTGATGCAGTGTCCTGCCTGCCTCGTGAGCCTGGCTGGCTGAGAGTCCTGCCAGCACCAGCAGTACAGCTGGCAGGGCAAAGGACAGGTGGTGGCAGGTATGGGAGGCTGAACAAGCACCCTGTGGAATAGCACTAATTTTTCAAAGACTGTCTTTGGCTAAAAAGACTTTGGGAAAGGCTGGCCTAGAAATTCCAGAGGTTATTATTGGTTTGTGTGATAGCTGGAAGTCACACACACAAACGATGCACTGTCTGTGGGGTCTAGAGTGATTACTAAATCCTTTAAAGAGGGATCAGGAGTAGTTTCAAGGGCCTGGATAAAAGGACACACCTGTATGTGCCCCAGAATGTTCTGATAAAAATACATATTGCAGTATTTTGCCCAAATAATATAATAATTTTATTTCTTTCTCACAACTCTACTCAAAGAGGTGGCAATGAATCCTCATCTAGTAAACAAAAAACCACCAAATTCCATCTGTAATCAGGTCGGCTAGATTTGTGCTACCTTTGACACAGCTGTGATTTCTGTGTGCCCTCTTATTCTGTATGCTTGAAAAGAAATACAATTACTGATCCATTAGGATACATGATCCCAAAGTGCTCAGGCATGATGACATAAAAATAGAGAAATTGATTGCTTGCATTCCAGCCAGTCATATTTGTAAATAACTTAATACTAAAAGCCAAAATGACGACATGAGAAATGCAAATTGCATGAAGTATAAGAACTATATTATGAAACACTCAGTATTACAAACAAGGTTAGGTTGCTTTTCTCTTCTGTTTTTAATTTTTTTGTTATGCTTACAGATATAAACAAGAATTTGTACGTGTTTCATGATTACAGCTTAAAATATATTACAATATCAAAGTCATATCCAGGTCTAGATAGCCAGGAAAGTTGTATAGTAAATAGAAAATTATGACATCGTCCCTAGCTAACTCTGGCTTTGTCAAAAGCATTGGCGGCATTCCCACATTTTTTGTGGTGCTAGGATTTCACTTATTGCCCAATGGAGACCAAAAGGCTAAAGAGCTGAATTTCTCAAGGGCACCAACTTTTTAAGTATGGGAATATCCATTTAGACGTAATCATGAGGGCAAATATTTAGTAAAATGCTTATGTTTAACTTAGAAAAATTATTCCAAAGGATCTCTGGGTGATGACAGTTACTTCTGTGACAACCACCTTTGAAAAATCTAGTAGCATCTCATGAGCAAGGCATCATCACTATAATTTAAAAAGAACTGTTTTCTCCCCAATAAAAATGGCTGTTGAAACAATGAATTCAAAGCTGATTTAAAAAAAAAAAAAGATAGAATGATGAACATGTTAGGCATGAGAGAAAAAATTACTCTCTCTCCCTAACCCCCCAAAAGAAAACATGAGTAATTGGACTTGTGTTTACTTAGATATCGTAAATTTATCAAAGGACAAACATTCCTGGAAAGTGTTTCAGTACAAGCTGTAAACATTATTGCTAGGGAAAAATGTTTAGAAAGACATTAACTGACATTTCCTGGACAAAATATCCCCCTATAAAATATCACAAAAAAAAAAAACCCTCACAGTTCTAAACAGTCATTAACTGAGCTAAGTTAATTTACAGTATTTGAGACATTAAATTTGGTTGAATGGCAGCAGAGCTCTTGCTTTGACATGTATTTCTTCATGATCCCCACAGGCATTCTGACTGCTGACCAGAATCATCCTAGTGATCACTGAAGGCATTTATTGCACAACCTTTCTTATGCTCACTGTTGCAGTTTGAAAGCAATAATAATTTCACTGTTTGTGACCAAATTGTGTCTGATCTTACTGCAGATATAAAAGGAGGGGTGGAGACTGCACAATGTCCTTTTATTCCTTTTGCATATCTTTGGGCATGGAATATTGTTAGTTCTCACCTCCATCTCAAAGCTAGAGGAGTGGGGAGGACGTGGTAGCTGTGTGGTCCTCTCCCTTCTGCCTCTGCAAACCTGGGCATTGGAAAGGATAGTTCCAGGAAGGCACACAGAGGCTCTCATAGAGGAACTTTGTACTGCAGCAGGCTCACTTTCCTTGGAGATGTGGGAGCTGAGAAAAGGCATGTGCCCTGTAAGGGCTGAAAGTCAGCTGTTTATATCTTTCAATCTTAGCAGCACTGTGTTATTAGATAATGTTTTCATTTACAAAGAGAAAGCCTATACGCTTAATCTATTTTTATACAGAGTCTGTGGCTCCCTTTCGTTGGCCTACAATAAAAGGCTCCCATGATCTTCATCTGGTGCTATTTTCTAGTGTTGGTTGTTGAAAGGAAAAACAAACAGCCACAGTGGGCAAAATTTTATAATTCTGGATTTTTTTTTCTGTTAAAAAATTAATATAAGCATGAAAAATGTAGACACCAAAATTTCTAGTTTGAATTCTTTCAAGGCTGTGAAACCCTGTTTCTTTTCTCCAAGTTCTTAACAGGTAGTCTCCAGTCCCAAGAGGTTCTACATGGAGAAATTCTTTAAGTGCCGCATGCTGTGTTATATTCAGATTGTGTATTCAGTCTATATTTAGCTCCTTTTGTCATAAAGGGACATCAGATTACTTTGGAGCTTGTGATAATTTTGCAGACCTTAGACTCTGTATCAATTTCCCGGCATTATTAAGAACTCTTTCCCACAGCCTTTTGAACTGATGGACTTCTGCCAACCCTCAAATTTTCTTGCAGCCTTTTTTTGCAGTTTAACGTTAAATTTTTAAATGCCACATTTTGGGTTTTGCTGGTTTATATTGCTCCCCATATGTCTATGACCAATTATCATGACCACATGGATCATCAGTGGTTTCAGTTTGGAAATCATTTCCCTAGACAGCAGCTAGTAGCAGAGCTCAACAGCAAACGCCTATTCCATAAGAAATATTGTGTACTGGTGAACCTACTTCAGAGTTTCCCACCTCTGCACAGGGAGGTTAGCATCCTTTCTGCCTGTCATCTTTAAATAACATTTGTATTCATCAAACATCTTCACTTCTCTAGCCATTAAAAAAGAAGTAATTACTGAAGTCTCTTCCCACAAAAGGTATGTATTACTGCCCAGTTGGAGAAGTGTTTCTTTTTGTTTCCATAAAAGCTACACTAATGATTTCTTTACAGATATAATTCTTCAAGACTGATTTACTGTGTTTTTCACTATGCTATATCCCTTTTGAAAAATAAAAAAAATACATACAAATTAGAAAAAAAAATGTTATGAACCACAAAATGTGTTTAGGTACAATAAGTCAATTTAATATTTGTTTCATTCATTCCTTTGGTATGCTGAATTTTAGAACTGATGGACAGATCACGTGCTGTGAAGGAAAGAAGCATGGCATTCTAGGTGAGAAAAATCTCATTTCTGAATACATAACAGAATATGATTCCATATAAACTTCAGAAATAACTTTATTTTCTTTTGGAGATATTTTTCAAATCATACTGTATACAGTATACACAGAATACATAGCATACACAGAATGGTTGAGGTTGGAAGGGACCTCTGGAGGTCATCTGGTCTAACCTCCCTGCTCAAGCAGGCCCACCTGCAGCTGGTTGCCCAGGACCATGTCCAGATGGCTTTTGAATATCTCCAAGGATGGAGACTCCACAACGTCTCTGGGCAACCTGTGCCAGTGCTCAGTCACTCTCACAGTAAAAAAAGTGTTTCCATATGTTCAGGAAGAACCTTCTATGTTTGTGCCTCTTGTCCGGTCACTAGGCACCACTGGAAAGAGGCTGGCTCTGTCTTCGGTATACCTTCCCTTCAGGTATTTATATCTATTGATAAGATCTTCCCTGAGCCTTGTCTTCTGCAGGCTGAACAGTCCCAGCTCTCTCAACCTTTCCTCACAGGAGAGGTGCTCCAGTCCTTTCATCATCTTTGTGGCCCTTCACTGGGCTCTCTCCAGTATGTTCACACCTGTCTTGCAATGGACAACCAGAACTGGA
>VYZW01014969.1:0-17620 GCA_013401315.1 Balaeniceps rex
ATAAACTTTCATTGCCTCCAGCCTCCCTCAGCCAAAACTCCTTTTCACCTCTCTTCAGGTGAAGTCAGGACTGCAGGATCAATCAATCACCTTAAAGGCGGATTTTGTTCTGTTTCACTTGTGCATTATTCTTTATATGAACCATAATTTATCATGCAAATTCAGTTGTGTTTTTTACGTGGTCTTCATCATTCACTGTATTGAAAAATCATAACTGCATATATTTAGATTTAAAAAAATCAATTGGGTATTTGTGCTGGTATTTATGAAGCTCTAAGTAAATACTGACTAGATGACAAAGCTTATCCTTCTCGCCACAGATCACATCACACGTGAAACAATTTGGAAATATGAAGAGTGTGTTTTGAGGCTCTCTGTTTCAAGTTGAACTGCACACTAACATTTTCTCTATAAACTTTGTCACATGTGTCTCTCTCCAAGTTAAATGGTACCAGATGATATTTTTACAGATGCCACAAGAGACATTCTCTTGGTTTCTTAAATGTACTGATTTTTTTTTCCTGGCTGTTAAAAACTTGATTTACTATCCTGACAATTTTAATAGGAAAAGAGACAGAGGTTTATTGCTAAATTTTTCTCATTTCCACATTTCCTTGAAATGCTACCAAAGTGGAAAACCTGCCAAGATAACACCTAGCATTCTATTTGGCTTGAATAGAAAAGTTCAGAGAGGCCAAATCTAGATGATCTTTCTCTCTTTATGATCAAAAACATTTGTATTAAAATGTGATGGCGCTTGCATGGTTTCAAAGCATAGCCATATGCCAGGAGCTGGAACAGGGAGACACCAGGTGAAGAGGAATGGTCACGAGGTCTCACTCAGCCTTGTTGTCAGCACGCTCACTGCTAACCACTGGTGCAGGATCAAAATGCCCATTTCAGTCTGTGTCATGCCTGTCCCCTTGCTGGAGCCAGCAAGGAAGGGGATGCAGTTTTGTTCCCATTCACCCCATCTAGGAAGAGCGCAGAAGGATCAGATGGAGCAGAACAGAGGGTTTGAAAGGATCATCTCCCAAACACAAGGACTGCTGTTAGGACTGGACACTGTCTGCCTTGTCACCATCTACCTGTGTAATCACCAGGCACAACGAAGTCTATTCATTAAAGGTCCAACTCCATGCTCCTTTGGCATGCTTAACACTTCCGCTGACTACAAGGGCCTTCGGAGTGTTCAAAGGATAAAAGACTGAACACTATTTATAGTTTTGCTGCTGTTGGGAGGGTGGCTGAAATCCTGAATTCCTTTCTCAGCCCATGCTCAGTCCTCGAGCTGAATGAATAGTAAAAATAAATAAATAATAACCATGAAAAAGATGTCCAAATGAAAGCACTGTATTTGTTTCTGTCCTGTACATGGAGCGGTGTCACTTGTTACATGCTGGTGTTTGGAAAGTGGCTTTTGATCTCAAAACTTTTCTGCTCATTTCAGTCTTTTTGCATTAATTCCCCCCTAAATTCATCTATAGGAAGCAAATTACCCTTTCTTCTCTCACTCAGATCATTCAAGCCAGTAGATCAGTGAGCTGATAGGACAGGAAGTAAAAGAGTTGGAAAAAAAGTTTACGCAAAAAAAAAAAGGAGCTGAAAATACTTCCAAATCTTGACTACACTTGACAAAATCCAGAAGTGGCCTGTGAACTATCCATTAGCTGAAAAGCTGGTATAGATCAGTGTCACTGCATTGAAGACAATGGTGGTTTGTCAGCTGAGAAGCTGGCCAAGTGGACAGAAGGAAAATGGTCTTTTCCTGGCAAAGAGTTTAACCAGCTCACTTACTCCTTTCTGAAAACTTCTTTCCACTGCCTTCAGTGGAAAGCTTTGACTTGGGAGTATTTTGAGTGTTGGTGAATAAACACTATAAATACATTTCTATGCAACTATGTCAATAATAAAGTATTAAAGGCTAACTGCACAGGTTTAATTTTCTCATTGCCCCTCTTTCTATGGTATAGCTGCTTTTCAACAGCACTTTTAAACAGAATAATTAAAAATCCATATTCTGAAACCCTGGGATAAGGGCTTGTTGAAAGCTTTTCCCCTCCATGCCTAGCAGGAACAGTGACTGAAATTTTGTCATCTTTCTGAACTGGGGTTCCAAACTTCCCTCCTTTGAACTCAACTAAAAAAGCTCTCCTTGACATTAATTGTGTGGCAGCAGGACCTTTTCTACGGAAAACAGTCTGAACCAGGTTCCTAACATGAGAAGCAGCGTGGGTACGTATCTGGGACACCAATGGCAGCCATCTAGCCTGCTGGGAATTTATGCTTGTCTAAAAGCTGACTTGATCAAATCTGTTAGGTATCCTGATCTGGAGAGTTAGGAGCAAATGAAGGCAGATGATTATAACAAAACCAAAATAGCAATCATAGATATTAATGCTGTCATATACGTGTATTAATTGCAGCAATAATGACATATATAGTAAACTTCTGTTGTACTCATTTGCAGCCTTCTGAAATATTCTTAATGGAGTTTGAAACTTCCCATGCTAAGGAGCAGTTTGTGCAACCTACAGACCCTATGGAGTTAGGAGAAGAACAAAGCTTAGGACATGAGCAGACCTGGTCTTTAAGGTCCAGTAGGGTCACAGTAGTGCCCGATGAGCACCTCACCACCACCTATCAGTCAGAAGTCACCAGCCCTGCAAGCACTGCAGGTGGCAGGGATCACATGGCCACTTCCACGCAGTCGTGCAGATCAGCTCAAACCACTTCCCCCAGCAGTTTAAGGTGACGGATCCCATTTTGCCTGAAGGGGAGGAGGGAATACTCAGTAGTTACCTGTCACAGGCAGAGGTGTTCTTGACTAGCCAAGACACGTCACTGATCGTGAAGAGCACCCAAAATCCGCAAAGCCACAGCTTGGTGTCTTGAGCAACAGAAGGACCCTACGGCAGCTCCTCCACCCTGTCTACCTGAAGGCAGTGTGGAGACACTGGTTATCTTCTGCTCCTCTGTCTTCCTTCAGAGGAGATGGTCCCTGTCCTCCAAGAAGCACCTGACCATACTGCTGAGAGAGGAAAGATCTCATGTTTTATAGAAACACTGGGGGAAACTGCAAAAGAGTTACAAACAGCAGCAGGAACAGGAACTTGTCTATCCTCCGTTCCAGTCATCTCACCTCTTGTCATGCCAACAGAGCGTGGGGCTTGCCTGACCCACTGCTGCAGAAACAGCTGCCATCCCCATAGATCTTGTTTCCCTTTGGACTTCACTAAGGTAACCTGGGATTTGGCACAGCCACTAGGCACAGAGGCAACATCAATCTCGTGACAAGTAAGCAGTGTCCTGAGGGGGCTCTAGGAAAGACAAAGATGACATGGACCTTTACAGCAAGGTTCTACCATGCTGCCGGTGACACTACCCTGGGTTTGATTGACTATGGGAACACTATATCAGGTACAAAAAAAATCTGCACAGAAATACCAATTTTCTTCAGAACTTTCAGTGGAAAAAAATACTTCCCCATATTTTGGTCTTTCCCCATACAGAGTTTGGTTTCAGCTAAAACAAATAGTTTTGTTTTCTAACATTTTTTTTTCCAAAAGCAAGACCCAGTGAAATACCTATAGAAATCAACTAGTATTTTGAAGCAAGCTATGGTCCTGGAGGCAGCCCTGGAGGCTGGCACTAGAAGCCTGTAGTAGAACTTGGGAACAAAATTCCCTAGAATTTGGACTAATATAAATACAGGGAAAAGCTTTATAAGTAAGGGAAAGTCCACAGATCCTTTTCCCCCTCTTCTGCCTCCTGACGGTTTTCCCACAGGAGGACAGGAGAAGACCCTGAGAGCAAAATTTGTCCCACTGCTAGGACTGAATAAAGACTACTGTTCTGGGCCTGTAATCTTATTATTAGAGGGCCAAATCCTGACACCACTGACACTCAATGAATCCATGTTTATTTTAGTGGTGAGTATAAGTCACGTCAGGAATTGACACACAATGTAAAGCTAAACAGTGATCTTGACTCGAGTCCTAAATCTTCCTGCAGTTTTGCATAGCTTCGCTATCATGATAAATGGCTGATCTTTGTGGAGGAAAGAACTCAGTTTCCAATAAGATGTTGAGAATGAATTATCAATTCAGTTATCTCTGCAACCAGCTCCTACTTGAATGCCATTTCAGTAAAACATAAAGATGTGTTGTATCATGACTGTCCTGCTGGAATGAATTTTTAAAAGGGAAGAAAAAAATTTTTTTTTTAAGTTCGCGGGGGGTAATGTGAATTTCCCCTTAAAACATTCCTATCATGCTGCTTCATATTCATTAATTAGTCTGAGGTTTCCCTCGTGTTTAGTTTACAAAGCCACTTAAACCCACGTACCCATTTAACATATTTATGACCCCAGTTTTCTTTCTTTTCTCTGAGACTGTACCGTAATTGTTCTCTGGACTCAGGGACTGCAGAGTGCCTTCACTGATGAAAAGAGACAACATAAAGAAGGAAATGAATGTGTGAGGGATGAATACCTTCCACAAAACAACTGGGTGCAATTTGGCCCATGGCCCCGGGGGTCACTTTAATAGAGTGGAGCCTCAGTCTCTATTGAGTGTATGGGAGACTATTAACTCTTAACAACTCAGTCTCAGGTTATTTATTTATTGCTTAAATGATTTGTTATTGCTACTTGAATTTAATATACCCTCTGGGAACTGAGATGGCAGCATCATGTTACAGAAAAACTACAAGTTATTTTAAAACTGTAATTGAGTTTTTATGAGCACCATAAAATCTTTCTGAACAAATAACTTACCGTTAGTCAGAAACTTCAGCAGGAAATCTGTAAAATTAAGGATTTATTAGAACAGTACTGTATTTGTGTGTTTCTCAGGGAAAGAGAGGGTTAAATATTTGATGCTTCAAGTATTTATTTTATTATTTGAATGTAATAATTCTTAAGTAGCACCTGATGTTTTCAAAAGGCCGTATAGTTACAATATTAACAAAATAAATCATTCCTTTCAGCCTGGGAATACCTTGTGTTCGGGGATCTAGACTGGCGCACACCTGTTCAGTATGAACATTTTTTCAAACAACTGCATGGTATCTGCAAGGAACAATGACAAATTGCCACATCAGTTCTGCTAAGTGGACTAGTGTTCTGGGTATGTTTGTGCAGTTACTGTTTTTCTCCATCCTTGCCTATGCGCTGCTCTCCCCTCTGAAAGGTTGTATTGGTACACTTCTTTAAATCATCCACTTTTCCTTTTGCTTTTCTAATCCTTAAAGTCATTAGCACAACTTCCAAACCAAATAGCATATTTCAGGGAGTGCAGGGAGCAAAGGAAGGGAAGGAGGATTGAAGGCATCATAAAAAGCAGAGGCAAAATGACATGCTCAGAAAAGTAAAGGGAAAATAAAAGTGCTGCATAAAGAAGGTTAAAAAGTAGGCTTAAAACCAGAAAGAATAAATGTCAGCTTTAGTATTGCTATGAGGCTGGTATCTATTCCCAGTTGTTTCTAATAGTACACCCAAAGGTGTTCATTAGAAACACTGAGAACTGCAGAACCAGAGAGATCTCCTATTTTCATATCTTGTTGCTTGAAATCCTGACATGTCCTTACATAAGGAACTATTCTATGTCAGCTTTTCTTTTTTTGAAATGGAATGATCAAATCTGAATACAATACAGATGTTGAGATTATGTGATCGACGCACATAATCCCATAAAAAAAATTTATATCATACCTTTTTCCATCCTTGTTATAAATGAGATAATCAGCATTTCTGATTGTTTTAACATATTGTTTAGATATCAGTTACCTGCAGAAAGTCTAAACTAATTATATATACTAATTGTCTTTGGTCCTTTGGATTCTTCAAGTTTAGAAAAGTATGACTTGCCTTCATTCTGTGGTTTTCAACATGCTCAATTCTTCTCGATCTCAATGCACAAGTAAGGAGTAGTACATTATTAGACACGAAAGACTTGCTTGCAGGATTGCTGGCTATGTCATCTTAAGTGTACTTTCTTACATCTCCAGTACCTTTGGGAATTTATGCACTGACAAGTAAGTGCTAAGACATGGTGGTGTCCACTTAATTTCTGTTATTCTGAAGTTGTTGGCCCAATCAGATCTTTCAGTGGTCTTAAATGTTCCTTAATTCTACTGACTTTTGCTGGCACTCTGACTGCTCCTCAGTCCTGCCAGCACATCTCTTGGCATGAGATTCATCTCACCTGATTTCACCTAGTCAATGGAGAAACCCTGACATTTCCCGAGGGCACTTTGTATCACTTACCTTAGGAATGTCCCGCCAGTGGACTGAGCCATCTTCCAGATACGGCTGTATCTTTCTGTTGACTAGAAAGGCTCATGTACCACTTAGACTAAATGTGTCTGAGACATTTATGTTTGGTGAGATTAATTCCGCCTCATCCGAAGAGATGCACACAGAACATGAGAAACACACAGTTAATGACACCTGTCCTGCGGCCATCCAGCCTCATAGTCTAAGATGGCCAAAGATGGAATAAGGTTCTCCTGCCTTCCCGTCAGCTGGCTTGTGGGCAGTTCCTTCTCCTCCCACAGGTCCCTTCTGACATTTCCTATCTTATCCTGTGAACGCAGCAGCATCCTCTGCATAACTGGCTTATCCTTTGCACACAACCCTATATACCAGAGGGTCCTGTGCTCCAACAAACATAAGCTTCATGTGAAACAAAGGTCTGGGGTCATTTAACTACTTTTTATCAGAAGGCAGGATGCTCGCTGCAGGTCAGAGAACTGCAATAAGACAAGGCAAACCAGGGAGAAAATGAAATTTCATACAAAGGAGGAAGTCTTTATTATAATGAATGGATATTTAACCGGCACAGGTCTAAACAACCTGAAGGCTTGGACCTAATGCAGTTTCACTTCCAAGTGTGTGAATATTTTTCTTCTTAGAGATGTAGTCTGGCTTCACTAACCCTCCAAAGAAGTCTGGGCCCAGAAAATGAAAGGATCCAATGGAGTACAATACTTCACAGGAAATTTAGTTTCCTCAGGCTTAACATACCAACTAGAACTTAGAGCAAAATTTCTACGCAGAAGTGAAAGGTGAAAGATTCAGAGACAGGAAAATCAACCTGTAATCACAAAAACTGATTTTGCCTCCTTTGAGAGTCATCTTAGACACATAAGTCTTCACTAAAATTGCAGCCTGACTGAAGAACCAGAATTCACTACGTGCCTTCTGCACCCAAAAATACTTCCAAGGAGCCATTTCTGATTAGCACTGGAAAAACACCAAGGAGTTTGGAAGGCTTCTTTGGATAATCTGAGCTGCAGAAGGGTGCTTAATCTCTTAAAAATCTCCCCTGTACCTGCAATCTTCTCTCTCCCACCATTATAATCTCAGATCTTGCTCCAGCTCAATCAAGAGGCCTCTGAAAACCACATGTTCTCCTACATGTCAGAAACCTACTGAAAAGCACATACTGACGGTGTTTTTGCCATTAAACACCAGGATAATTTTTCAGGCAGCCTCCACAATGTCTTTCTGCAACCCAGGAGAATACCTAGACTGCTGCATCTATTTTAAATATTGTTGCATGCTATGTCTGACTGAAGCTTATTAATGCCAAATGCCTTGATTTTTTTTAACATTTAGCATGTTTATTTCCAAACAGACTAGAGCATCTTTAATTAGTCTCTGTTTGTAGAAAATACACCAATAACAAACCTTGACTAATTACAATTTTAAAAAATATCTAGTGTAATGCTTTAAATATATATTGTGCCTTAAATATAGAGAATTTTCAGATGAGTAGAAACACCACTTAACTATTCAAAAGTTGTATGAGAGTGTTCCATTTTCAAATTATTTAGCAATACGCTGCTTAAGTTATCACACCACAGTCTAACTCAGATTCCCAAACACCTGTTCCTCTGTGACATAAATTGCTCTTTGTTCCATGGGATAAAAAAATATTTGAACATTAGGATATACCAAATGGCTGCACCATGGTCAGAGTGCTTCCTTGGCATGTGTATCCCTAATCCTTGCAAATTGTGCAAAGATGACCTTTCTTTTGTAACAGAATTTAGCTGTGGTGTGAGAGTTATTTTGGAAATTTCTTAGCACTTTAAAGTTAGGATTTTATTGGACCTCTTGCCTACATAGACTGGGCCATTTCCTTCAGAGCCTATGCCCTGCATCAATAGTGCCAGCACGGCCTGTGATGATGACAGCTAAAGTACCAGAATGGATTTCTGTACCCAGGTGATATTAACTCTGAGTACTCTACTTATCTTTCTAAGATTCATAACAGTTTTCAATCCTGTAAAGAATCAGGCAGTCCATGTGTATTCCTAATGTAATGGCTTTCATTTCCTGCATCTTCAGGGGAAAAAAGCTACCCCAAAATAAAAGAAACCAGCTGTTTTTACTACAATTGTACCAAGGAAGAATTAATTTCAGTGTTAGGCCTTAATTTTAGCTAGAGTCTTACTCTACATATATTCTATTTTTAAAGCATTAAAATGGAAAAATAACTGCATATAACTTTCCTACAGAAATGAAATGAAACAACTGTTCTGCTTCTTGAACTTCCCACTTTACTTAGAATGCAAGCTGCTGGTACCTTCCACCCTCCGCTCTGCGCTGTTTGGTTGCTTCTGTAGATGTCCAAAAAGTGGAATAACATCTCATCCAGCCAAGCACGTTGTATGACTTCACCAACTTTTTAAAAAGCATCTTTCAACCTCTTACCTTCTTATTTCATACCCTTTCCTGTGACACTGTATGTCACACATCTTGCACATACTTCTTGAGAGACAACTGCAGAAATCTCGTCAGATATAGCACTGGGGCATTATTTCCATAAAGATAAGCTGCCCTTTGCCAATTCACCAAGAAACTCAAGGAAGCAAAGGTTTCATTTTCTGAATAAGTTTATCATGCATAACTCAAGGAGCACTCTGTTTCATGCACTATTTAAGTCCTATCAGGCCAATGTATGCTAGCTACAACTTTGCTCTAAAAGAACACAGTTCTTTTAGCTGTGTAGTCCTCCTGAAAAAAAAAGGGAATGCAAAATGATGACTGCAGTGTCCTCCTGTACTCTGCAACAGGGCCCACCATAGCATTAGCTAACCCTGCCACTTGAAGAGCCAGTGACTTTGTCCCCTTATCACCTCAGTGCCTGGTTGCCAGCAGCATAGCACCGCTGCAAATTGACAGCTTAGGCCAGGGTGGGTAAATAAATAAAGGCACCAGAAGACACAGAGTAGACTCTGGTGCCATGTTCCAAAAATACAGCTGTAATTAACTGCATAAACTCACTCACTTTCCACCTAATAGAGTTTAGGTCTCCTGCAGACGTGCATGTTCTCCCAGCTTTGGTGGACAGGGCAACAACAGGGCCTTAGCTGGACTTCATGGCCATTAATGGATAGTTATCTGCATTTATTGGCCAGATCGTCACTGCAGTGAATGGGAAAAGATGCGTATCTGTATCTTGCCAGAAATACAGGGTCAAGTACAGTAACAGTCCAGAATTACATTATGTATATGTCTACACTCAGATGAAAAGCATAATGTCACTGCTGGACTGACTGCAGGACTAGGCCTTGTTGAAGAGATTGACAAGGGATAGCCAGAGACCATCTTCTTTCCTCCAGTTATCAGCATTTTGGAGGCCACTAGTAAGTGTTGTTTTATTAAATGCATCCCTGTAGTGGGCCTGAAGTAGCCTGAGGTTTTTAAAAAAGAACAAATACCAACAACAATGTAGGGATCAAAAAATCCAATAATTCAATTCGTTTTCTACAGGCCTCAAATGAAGAATGTTTTGTGATGTTATTAAGCTCTGTGTGCATGAGAAGTACAAACCATCAAACAAAAAGGTCTGGAGGGATGTAAAAAATTGAACATTCTGCAGCAAAATAGGTACCTTTCTTCTACTGATGGGAAAAATAGATTTTTCTCAGCACCGTTAAGCTTACTTCCCTGATGGAGACTTACCAAAATGTTTTATATTAAGTAAACCCACATATCATTTTTTTTCCTAGAATTGATGTATCTGCCATTATTACATCTCACAGTGGGCCACAGTCCAGTGAGTAAGAGTGTAAACTGCTTGTAATGAAATATATAAGTTTAGAAATGTGACTGTCAAGTGCCATTATTCTGAGTCTAACAAGCTTATGGAAAATAGTTCCAAAATAATAGACCATCTACAAAACAGAGACGTGGTGCCAGCTTCTATTCCATATGTAGTACAGCTGCCTCGCAGAAACTGCACCAGCAGCTGACATTTTGAAAACTTAAAAAAGGAACACCTGAACTAGTAGAAACACATATCAGAGTCACTGGGGATCATGGTAATGTATACATAAGGAGACGGATAAGGCAAACAACAAACCTGCCTTATATAAACTAGAGTTCTGGAGGGTACCCTACCTCGGAAAAATATGGGCACACTCACACACCTGCGTATGTACAGGTGATATGCACACCCATGCACAGTTCTTTAGAGCTGTGTCTAAAGAACAGTTGGATACGTAAAGGAGATTGCACACTCTACCTCTGGCTGATATAGACTCCAGAGAAACAGGCAAAACTTCTAAACCCTAAAAAGTATGGATAAAAGGAGCAATTTTTGCTTTGAGTAGTCACTTCTGGTATTTATCATAAGTAACAATTCAAAAGATTGTCAGAAGTTGGACTTCTAACAAAAGTAGAGTGAATGGCACTTAAATGCATTAGGGGATTCATGGGTCCAGCCTTCTAAGGCAGGCGGTTGCTTAATTAATTCAGATGTTCAGGTTCCATATACAAGTTTCACTCTGATCTCAGATCTTATTTCCATCTATTACTTTATTTCCATCACTGCCTGTGAGTTCGTGAAGGTTTTGCTTTGGTTTAAATTACACCATAATTAGTTCACCAAAGGAACAAAAAGCGTGTAGCTGCTGCTAGGTATGGAAAGTTTTAAGGACACTACTACATTGCTTTGAATCCTTATATTGCTGGGTCACTTATTATCTTTGCATTAAAAACATGCCTATTAAGAATGCTGCTGGCCAAGGAGAGCAAGTGCTTGAGAGAGGAGTTCAGACAAACAGCTGGAGTAAATCAGATATTATACTAATGGCAGACAATGGAAA
Source organism: Balaeniceps rex (assembly GCA_013401315.1). Lineage (NCBI taxonomy): Eukaryota > Metazoa > Chordata > Aves > Pelecaniformes > Balaenicipitidae > Balaeniceps > Balaeniceps rex. The sequence continues at coordinate 11,122 of VYZW01014969.1, forward strand.
GATGCTGATTTACATCCTCTGCAAATCCAAAACCCAGGCATTCTTCTTGTAAATCACACCAGTTTTCCTGAGAACGTAGTAAGGAAGTATTTTATCTACACTTTCTTGTAACACACAGGGCTTTTTTATGATTTCAAAATTGTTTAGGTTTTATTAGTATGAGTTTACAGCTCTTTGTTCCCTGGACCATGTGAAGAATGGAAGCAGGGGGACTCACTGCTATTTTACTTTTAGCTGGTGAATCATAGAGGATGTCTCACATTTCATTAGTGTTTGAGTCCTTAACTCCTCATATTTCTCAGGTTCTTTTCCCCTTTGCACAATGTATGCGGGGACAAGAATGTGTAAGGGCCACAGCTACCCCATTCAGACTTCCACTGAATTGGTGTAATTGGATTTTGCACCTCAATTTGCAAGATACAGTTCCTCTGAAAACCAACCCATTTTGGTGGGCATAAAAATAAAATGAAATAAAAATAATAATAAAGACAGGGCAGGCATTCATAAGGTACCAGGTCTCCACAGTCTTCAGCTGAGAGACCCCAGATTTCAATGTACCCTGAAAAGGGTGATTAATTTAAAGTGAGTGGAGTCTGTTTCTTTAAGACAAGCTCATAAATCGTGAAAGATCACCACTTCTTTTCAAAAGGCTCTCCACGGTCTGAGTTTCCCTTCTGGGTCAGTAAAGGCATTGAAGTTTTAATGGCATGCCATGGCAGATTACACGATACAGCTGTCCCGGCACCGTGAAAATTAAGTTATGCCCCGTGTCAGCAAGGTTTTTTTCCCTTTTCTTTCCCTACCCTCCCCCCTTCACTCTCCCTCTTTCTTTCTCTCTCCCCGTCCCCTTCTTCATTCTCCTTTCTGCTGGGAAGTGCGCATCCGAGGAGGAGGTGGGAGCCTGGCGGGAGCTGCTGCCATGGCTGCTGTCGAGCCCCAGCTATTGAGACTGAGTAAATGGAGCTGATGGGTGAAGAAGAGCCGTCAAAATGGAGGCTTTTGTTCCTCCTCCTCTCCCCAGGGCCCGGTGGCAGAGGCAGCCCTCCCTGCTCACTTACATGCAAGCACCTATTCTGCCTTCCCGGCGATGCTGGACACCCGCCACGCTACATCCCTCTCCTCCACACCCCAGCGGGTCTGTGCTGCCCACCCCTCGCCTCTGTGGCTCATGCACCAGCCAGCCCCCTTACGCCGCTAAGTACTGTCATAGGGGGCTTATGCTCTCCTTGCTGGAGATGCCTTTTTTCCACAGGTCAGGGCCTCATGCACTGGCACACACGCGCGCGCGCAAGCACACCCATGCACAAAACGCAGCTTCTTGCATTAAAAGCGATAGCAATACAAGTGATAGAACCCCCCACACACACCCCACTATTCTTCTAGCTCCCTATCTTCACTCTGCAAAGAAAGAGAGAGCAAAGAACTTATTGCAGCATGAGAAATGAATCACGTCAATATTTAGTCTGGCAGAGTGAGGATGTGTGAATGGACGAAAGATGAGGAAGCAGAAAGGAAAAAATAATTTGCAAACCTACCTACAGGTCTTCTGGGTCAATCATTTCCAATCTGCTCTTCATTTTTATGCCCTTAAAAACTTCAGTCTCTGAATAGTAATTTAAACATATTGATCTGGGGCTTGATGGTCTGATTTCTTTAAGGGATGTCCTGAGAGATGCCCACAACCACAGACCGCAGAGGGACACCAGTTGAAAATTATTAGTTTATATAATATTTTTAATACCTCAAGATACTGAGTTTTGACAGGAGATAATCTCTTCAGTCAAGTCAGAGCTGTTTGGTAGATCTTTATTTTTGGAAAATTAGTAAGTTAATCAATACTTCGAGTAGAAATACCCATTCTGATACGAAGCCAGTATGTTGGCTAGTTTATCTCTTCAGTCTGAGCCTATGTTTAATGGATATATAGATATACTTTACACATAAACAATTTTGTCCACCTGAAGTGCTTGCATTATGCCATGTGCAGTAACTTATCCAAAAGTTTCTGGCTTTAGACTTGCACACTTTGCAGTTAGCCTTCTATTCTAACCCAGGACAATGATTTCAATGGGATTATTTGTGCCAGGGCTCACTAATGCAGGGATACTTTGATTAAGCTCTTTATTTGTTCTGCTGTTTCTGTGTGTATTGATAGTAGAGGATGAAGTCTGACTACCTGCATATTCAGCCACCTCTAGTTTACTAACGCTTGATTAGGTATTAAAGTATTCCACATTGAAATTAATTTTCTAATAGGACTTGGCAATTTTTCCTTGCCTTCCTCAGTTGTTCCTAGGTACAACGTGCTGTTCACAGCCAGTGTAACACTCAATATGCTAGAAGCAAGGTTTTTTTAGATGATTGTAATAATAGTATAAATGCTGCAGGATGAAATCATCTGTATATTGCCTTGTATTCCTAAAACCATGGGCATGTAACACAAGCACACAAAATGTTAAGGACATTTGCCAACACAGTATGAGCCAAACTTCACCAGTCCACCAGAAACTGTCCAGACCTGGGACAAAATGAAATTTTTGCCATTATTCTTGAGTGGTTGCTTGCAATGCTTTTTGCAGGTGTGATGTGAGTTCATGAGAAGAGGGGGCTTTTAGCCAAAGAACTCTGGATCAGGAAACATTGACTAAGAAGTTTTAACAGCCATGTGCCTCCTTATGTACCTTCCATTTGTAGTTGGCACAAGTGATTTGAGAATTGAATCTGTATGATATCATTAGATGGGGATAGGGGCAGAATAAGGGGTATGCAATTTATCTCCTACATAGGTGATGTATGGGCATTAAATAAGAGCAACTTTCACAGCACTACAATAATTCTGCTTGGGTAGTAGCAGAAACAATGACATTTGGGACCAACTCATCCCATAACTTTACCATTACACTTGTTTTCTTGCGTACTTTAGTTTCTTAATACACATTAGTGTTGGACGAGAGCTGGTTGCTATTCCTATTTGCGTTGTTGCTATTCACAACAAGTAGATCTTTCCCATGTTTTTTTGTGATAGGTTCAGGCCTTTTTTGAGTGAGGAGAGCTGTGAGCTGCCCAAGAGCTGTTTTGTTGGCAGGGGGTTAAGGAGAACTGTCTGTCACATCAATTATCTGCCCTTGGGCTCTTAGAAAGAAGGTGCCTAGAGACCGGCCACTTCTCTTGCTTGTATGTCCACACACATGGACACCAAACACAGCTCACACTTTGATTGGAAGTTGCTCTCCCCCTCTCTCAGCGGTGCTGCAATCCATGTTAAATCAGCTCATTCCTCCTTCTCAGTAAAAGTAGACAGGCCCCTGCTTTGAATACACCAGACCACACAAGGGAGAGGGGAGAAATATCTTTCCCTCAACCCTTTCTCTCCTTCGTCATTTGGAAGCCTGTGTTCTAATAACAAATGGTGATTTAAAAAAAAAAAAAAAGAAAAAGACAAGCCTTCCCTTCTTCCCTTTTTGGAGCGACAGCTCTGAGCCTTGGTCAGGGGAACCCATGAATTGGGCTTGCAAAGGGCCCGGGAGGGGTCCCTATAAATCTTCCCCACACAGAGGAGGCTGTCTGTCTACTTCTGGGCTGCTGCTCATTGTGACGAAAGCTTTACTTTCATTCAGAAAAAAAAAAAAGTCACATAAACCTGAGGTTTATGGATATTGCTTTATTTCTTTGTCTTTTTCAAAGGCATTTGTTTCCTTCATTATTATTCCCTTAGAAAAGTAACTAACACAATTTTTTCTAGTTTGTTTATTGCCTAATTTTCTTTATTCCTTTGTCCTTATGCTGCTGTTTATGAAATGGAAACTATATTAAGTCACTCAACATTTGTAAGAATATAAACAGCCACTTCGTTTGGCTGCTCATCCTAGAAAGACCAAGACAACTAGTATCAAAATAATAAAAAATAAATTTAGAAGTGATTATACATAAATCCTGTGTGCCTGTGTGTATAAATACATACATGCATACACACAGGCACACAGATACACAGACAGAGAGAGACACACACACACACACTTGATATCTTGGAGAAATGCCAGCTGTAATTGCCACAAACTAAACATGGCTTTATGTTTTCTCACTGATGCTTTTACCCATCATATTCTGCCTTTCTGCTCATGCCTAGTTTCTTGATCCCATTTCACGGGTCACAGAGCAACATAGCAACCCATTTAGTAGCAGCACATACATACTTTTTGGATATAGTTTGAGTATGATGTCACCAAAATTACAAGAATATAGAGTATTACTAAACATCACCAATGCATGTGAATTCTTATAATTGTAAGAATGGATTATCCAGCTTTATTGCTGTAAACTGTAATTTCTATCTCCACAAATTACCCTAACATGTAATCTGAATCTGAGAGCATAACAGACAGTTTCTGGTTCTGAAAATTATAAACAGGATAATGGAATTGTTAATTTCAGCTTTCATGTATGGCAAATTATCAACAGTCTTTCAACATTTATCTTAAGAAGAAAGTTGTCTGAAGACTGAATCCAAGGCTAAGCATTCTGTTATGAAAGTGAAGCAAAGATATTTGGAAATAGGAACCTCACTCCATCCATTTGCAAATAACATTACAGGTAGACAGCAAATTGCATCATTTACAGTTACTGTGAATTTCACCCAGTTCTCAAAATCATTTGACCGAATAAGAAAAATTAGACCAGCAAAATAAGGACAGAGCTGACCGTGCTGGGGGTGTGGATGTTCCTTTATATCAGAAAGAGGAAGGGAGAAAGGCGTTTCCCAGTTCTTAGACACCGACTTGTTTGGAGTACTATTTGTGAGCAAAGCATGTAAAGTTGGGCAGTTTGTTTGCGCCTGCATGTTTGTGCACGGGTGGGTGAGGGGAGTTTGAGAATTCCTAATCCTGCAGCTCTCAGGACCTGGAGAGTTGTACCCCATCTGGGGTAACTGGATTAAAAATCTTTTCTCATTTCAAAGGTTTGATCTCAACAAGGGTTTGATGTGATGAAATCAAAGTGGCAGCTTGGATTTGAAAACTATTTGGATTTGAACTTCCTGAAGTCTAGATCTGAGGGAATGGCTGGGGTGGATATGAATGTGTGGTAACTGCACAAATGCCTGTATAAAGAAGAAAGTTATGCTTGAGGAAATATAAAAATATCCCATTTCTAACATAATACCGATTACAGTGAGAACAACCTTAAATAACTATAAGGTTATTTCCAACTACTGATAAGTGGCTCTTGTGTTATCCTATTTAGCACAGCCCCTGAGTGACAATAATAAAAGACTTTGTCTTAACACAGGTGAAGCTATAATAATAGCTGCAAAAATTATGTATTATATGGTAATTACTACTATTATTTAGTTGTCCTTGTCACTACTTAGTGTTGGAGGACCCCCAAAACTTGCAGTTCCCTGCCAGGGAAGGGCAGATCCCACGTGATTTTGAGCAAGTCACCTTCCCTCTTTCTCAGCCTCAGTTTTTAATCTGTAAACTGGGGATAATAATAGCTACCTATTTCACAAAGACTTTCTGAGGGGAGTGTGGTACAATGCTTTGAGGCATTCACAGTCTTTGCGATGAAGTCTTGCAACAAATTCATGCATTTTTGAAATTAAACACGAATCAAGTTCTCTGTCAAAGCAAACAATAATCTATGGCTCCAGGTGTAATTTCACATGCAATTAGAAANTAAAGAATGGATTACAAGATCTCTCTCTGAGGCATGAAAGAAATTTTGTGTAGATTTATAATGAAAGACTGTAAAACTTTATCAAGAGTATCCCAAAAAGCTCACTATGTATGAGAATGAAAAACATGATCAACAGCTTTTCACTGATGACACTTTGGGGTCATCTACTGAAAGAATGAAACTCAACTTTCCAAGCAGCAGACCTTTCTCAAAGACCAATGCCAGCCTGTAGAACCATGCAGTGCATGTATCAGACCATTAGAAACCCCAGCACTTTCTATTCTAACTGTAGATTCACTTTGAGCTGTTCTTGCTAAGATAAACACACAGCATATAATACATATATGAGTGTACACGTATAAATATATACAAGAAGAGAATGAAAAAAAGGATGTCTTCTGCAAAATTCTCCATAAGATAAAGATGGAAAACTGCACACAAGGGATGTCACTCAGCCTGTATTCTTGGGTAAATCTTGGACAATTTAGGGATATTTCTTGAGATGACTGAGATACAGACTTGTGTTTTCAATATACCAACTATTAAATTTTACTTCAAAAGGAAGAACAGCATACAAAAAGTAGTAGTGCATCATGTGCATCTGTAAAGAGAATTCAGCATAACAGAACCTGTGCAAGGTAATATGCAAGAAGATGGAGAAATATGCTGTGGTGTTAATAAACTATTTAAGTTTTACAGTTCTGTCTTTCAACTGTTTTCCTTGTGTAAACACCTACTATGGCCAAGTCTTGAGTTTTCCAGAGTGCCTCTGAATCATCTAGTCCCATCCTCTATGCCTAGTTGTGCTGGTTTTGGCTGGGATGGA